>JAKSZP010007920.1:0-287872 GCA_022478985.1 Massospora cicadina
CCAGAACAACCATAACTGCTGCTGAAATGGCCAGGCTCTTCGTTGCCCATGTATTTGCGCTTCATGGGGTTCCTCAAGAAATCATTAGTGACTGGGGACCCCAGTTCACCTCATCTTTGGGGAGAGTTGTGTAAAACTCTCTTCAGATTCGCCCCTGCCATTCAACTGCCTATCACCCCCAATCAGATGCAGAGACTGATCGAGTGAACCAGTGCTTGGAACAATTTCTGCGTTGTTACACCACCGCAGACCATTCAGATTGGGTTCCTCACCTTCCCATGGCCCAGTTTAGCTACAACAACACTTTGGATTCATCAAATGGTTGTTCACCCTTTTTTGCTAACAATGGCTTTAACCCTGCTTTTAACATGGAGACCAGCTGTGTTTCCAAAGTGGAAGCGGTGCTGGACTTTGCTAAGACTCTCAAGAAGGTCCATGGTGTCCACAAGTTTGGAGGCGGCTATGCTGGTCTATAAGGAGAATGCCGATGGAAAGTGCCAGGTGGGTCTAGCATACAAGGAAGGGTATCTCGTGATGCTTGATGCTCGCAACATCCCTATCAATCAGCCATGCTAAAAGCTGGCTCCAAAGAGGATTGGTCCTTGCCGTGTAGTTAGAAAGGTGGGTCATGCCTCATACCAGTTGGATCTTCCCTCCACGTTTTGGATCTTCCATCTTTCATGAAAGAAAATTGACATTGTTTGAGGGCCCTCCACCTGTGACTCCTGAGGCATATCTTGTGGATGGGGCACCAGAATGGGAAGTGGAGGAAATAGTAACCTCTCTCCGGGTTAAGCGACGCCTTGAATGCCTGGTATCCTGGAAAGGGTTTGACGCAGCAGAGAACAGTTGGGTGCCGGCATAGGATTGTGTACATGACCAAGACCTGATCAAATCATTTCATAATCGCTTCTCTGAGGCTGCAGGATCTTCGCTTATTCTAGCCGTTGCAGCTATGAAGTTGCCACCAGCACATAAGAACTTCTCCTTAGCAAACGCCCCTGGAGGGGGGTGTAGCCCAAGAAGGAGGAGAGGGTAATGTCATGGTTGAATGACTTAATAGTGGGAACTGATGCTAAAGATAAGTCTGGGCGACAGGAGGACCAGAAGGTGAAACTTCAGGATCTTCCTGACCTGAAACACACCTTAGATCAACGCTGGGTGCAAGCCAAGCATGTCCAGGTTGATACTAATGGGGTGCAAAACGCCCATCCTCTTATCTCGACCCAGGCACTGAAATGAACGATTTATGTTACAAATGAAGATGGTTCGATTAGGTTAATTAGAGAGCAAGGGTTTGATTACCATTTAAGTTATAAAATTTTAAGTTTGGGTAAAATACGGCTTCAATTGATTACTCAAGTGAAGACACTTTCAGTGTATTTTACAAAAATGGATGGAAGCATCTGTTTATTGGAACGTCTTGGCTTGGGCGCACTTCTGCAGAACCTTAATTTCCCTGACCCACTTTAAATACGTTTTTTGTGACCAACATTCCTCATTAGTCGACTTTCTAAATAAAAATTAACTGTTATTTTACGTTTTACTCATGGTTCCTTGGGCAAACTTGGTGGCGGACCTCTTCAGGAAGGTCTCCAACTATGTGGGCCAATACCTTTTATTGCAATTTACCAAAATCCCAGGTGCTCCCTTAGGCCACCCAGGTCTCCTCAAGATCGAGGCACTCAACCCCCCTGACGCCAAGTTACACTTGATTATGGACTACCCTCTGGGGTCCACTCAAGCTGTTATGTTCCTCACTTACCTGTTACTATATGTTGCGCTCTACACCCTTACCTGGAGTACCTTTTGCACTGGCACCATTCGAGGTATCTTCTTTCCCTTTCTCCTAATGGCTAGTTCCCTAGCAATGTGGGTTTGCATTCCACATCACCATGCTGGGAACGAGAGAGTTACAGACACTCTCTTGACAAAGTACCTGAGCCCCCTGATGCTCCCTTAAATCAGCATGCATTTTGGCCTTTGGTTAGTCATGGGTAGTTATTCTCCTATGAAGATTTCAAATTACTGAATTAATCCTGTCGGTGATGGAACCCACCAAATTTATCAACTTCCACCCCTACAATGGGTACTTTAATCTTGGCTTCACCTGTGAAAAAAAATATAGCCAAGGCGTCAATTGTGCCCTAGTGTTTCAGGGCACCACTCTCCCCAACACTCATACTGGACTTCCCACAGACACTACTATGATGGTTCATTTTGTGGGTTTGCCTTCCCACCTTTCCCTATGATGCTCCACTAATAATTGATGGCTTTTCAGCCACCTATTGCTCTGACCCCATCCAAAGGTTTGTTATTCTAAATGAGACCAAATGTCTTTCCAAATTTCGATCGTTTGCCACAATATGCTTAAATTTTATAAGTATTTCCAGTTGATTCCCTTGCATTCTGTTCTCCCTTCTGCCCCTGACCATCTGTTCTGGGCATGTGTTGAGTGCGACCAAATGATCTGTCTTTCCTGTCTTGAGATAAATCACCCATAGTGTGAATTCCCATCCTTCATCATTTCTGCAGGGCTAAAGCCTAACTCCACCAGCGCATAGATCACCATCACTTCCTTGGCATTTTCTGTGTGGAGTAGAATTCTGCCCCTTCTCCTAGAAAACATGTTGTTGCCATAGTTCACTAGTAGTAATCAGACCCATCATTAAACCACACCCACACCTACCTCAACCTATCAAAAAGCAGCATGACTAAAGTTTAAACTAAGCATCCTCTCATTATCAGTCAAACTCCAAAAATTCATTGAAGCCCCAATACATATAATCAGAATCCCTGGGCCTTATTAGCTGAGTTTTCTGAATCAGGCAAGATCATTTAAACATCTGCGGTCACCCTTAGACACTTTTTACAAACAGATTATGATTGTTGGGATTTTACCCATTTAAGGCTAAGCCTTGCCCTGGGGTAAACCTTAACACTTCACTTAAGACTAAGTCTCAAGAGTCTAGATCCTCATAGTATGATGTCCTATCCAAATTAGGATAAAGTCATTCCTATCTGAATCTAGCAGGTGCTTAGGAGAAAGTTTATTTTAATATTCTTTTATTTAGTATTATGATTGATCTGATATCTCTTATTAGATATCAAATTATCAACTTTTATTTATGTTAGAAATTATTGACTTTATAAAAGGATCCCAAATTATTTAATAAAAAAGAAAGTTTTTGACTTCTATCTTATATCTAATTTATTCATCATATATGTTGGACTAAAACGTGAACTCTGAAGGCCTGCCTTCTAAAATGGGTTAAATCCTAACAATGACCAATTCCACCATCACAATATATTCCTTTAAATAAAGCGTTATCATTCAGATCTTATCGTCAGCTTACTGTTTTTGCTGTTGCCTCTTATAACTGCCATAATATCTGAAAAGCTTTCACCAAGTTGGTGGCCATGCCTGCCGCAGGTGTTCCCCCATTGTCCCATATATCCTCATTGAAGTAGGTAAGTGTGACCTCATAAATTTCATAAAAATACCCATAAATCTGTTATAAATTTCATGGCAGTCACAAAAAAATCTCATAGCCAAGATTACTTGCACCAACATTGCCAGCTTCATCAAGCTACTTAATGCATCCAACAAGGATGAACAAAATCTGGCCATCTAGATCATACCTTTGCTGCAGTGCTCATTGATTATCATGGACCTCCCTGGGTGATAATATGCCCTACACTGCTGATGCCCAACTCCCTAGCTTTTTGCCAAGACCCAACTTTGCTGAATAACGACAATGCTGATGAAACTCCCCCTAGCCCCCTCCCTCTACAACATAGTAATCTAACAGTTTTATTGTTAACAGCCTGACTGGTTTTGTTTTGTTTGGGTTTGGCACTGTTTTCTTATTTTTGAGCATTTTAGCCCATGTTTACTTTTTATTTTTTCTTATCATTAATTTATACCCCAGGTCAGCTTGCCTCAGATAGACAAAATAGTATCTTCCTTCAGTTGAAGTATAGAATTATATCTAGTATACGTTAGGATAATTAAGTCCTCTATGGATTTATAAATAAACACTTAGGATTTACCTGAACTTTATCTCAAAAATATAACAATTTTTATGACTAAATATGAATCTAGAACATTAAAGTTTCAGTAGCTGAATTTTATGGTAACTACTATATATAAGAAGATAGCAGGTACTATTGATAACTATGATAGTTCCTTTATAAAGAAATAGTTACTAAATTCTGTGACAGTATTGCTACAGTTGGTCATTGAACACTTTAGGCTATTCAGCATGATAAATAAAACAAAATTGTCACAAATTTTAGAACAAGCTAATCAAGTATTTTAAATATAATATATTAAACTTCATCAGAGATCACTGATAGTATAAGATAAAAAATAAATATCTAAAAAGATTAGCTAATTATAAGAAATGGTAGCTACAATACTCAAAATTTGACAAATTTCTGATATCAAAAGTATCTAATAATAGATTAAAGAAGTGGAAATAATTAAAACAGTACACAAATTTATTTAAAAGCTGAATATAAATATCAAATTGATTTACACTTTTAGAAAGTTTGATTTTAAATCTAGAAACTAGAGCTAAATATGATGATTGTGATAAGGTGTTGCCTTACAGTCATCTGAAAGTATATGAAGCTTAAAGGGTAGTAAGAGTTACATGTGGTATTTCCTATTTGAAAGAGTTAAAATTTACTGAAGCCTTTTTAATCTTTATATTGGCTTTGTTTAAGAATTTTTGGTTGTTAATATAAATTTTTTAAAGGTGGGTCGACCTTGGACAAATATACCACACTGAGAAATTTTATAGCCAGTACAGGTTTTGAACTCAAAACCTGCACTAGGGGTGGAAGCAGTTTTACCCACTCAGCTAACCACCCTTTGGTTGCTGATATAAAATCTAATTAAATGTTCTATACTTTTTTTAGTACTAGATGGTCCCAACCAAAGGGGGATTCATCGATGTTTATTGAATTACGCCTGGGCTCCTAAGAGCCTGAGGCGAGGGAAGGGGAGGGAGGAGGCATCAAGAAAGGGAGGGGGTTTGCGCGCCAGAGCCGTGCTGCAGTGACAACTGAGCGGGGGAGGGTTGGCGACATAGTGCAGACCTTCAGGGCCATCTCAAAGTGTACCTGAAAGTGGGTGATCATGTGTGGAAGGGTCCACACCTGCTGGTTAAAGGCAGCACGAAGGAAGGAGTTATGGATGGTCCAGATGGCTGTGGCATAGGCGAGGACATGGAGGGGTCGGTGGCAACCAGGCAATGTCTGCTCAAACATGAGGTCTTGCACAGGGTGTCCAGACCAGGGCTGAGCATGGAGGAGCGCGCGGGCCTTTGGCCAAAATGCGGCGACACCTGGACAGGTGAAAAAACGATGGAGGTGGGAGTCAATAGGCTCCACACAGCGGGGGCAGCTTCGGTGCTGGAAGGTAGGGCCAGTCCAGTCCCCTGTCCTGTATGAACAGTGGAGCACTCTCCATAAGCTGTTGGACACCTTTGCTGACAGGATGGGGTGATAGACGTCCTTCCACAATTCCTTAAGGTCAAATCTCACGGAGGGAGGGAGGAGCTCAAGGAGTCTTGGGCGGATGGGAGGACGATCTTGGGGGTTGAGGCGAGTTGTGACAACTTGTCCATTGTGCACAATTGCATGGCGACGTGGGCTGAGGCCAGGGCCTTCCCTTCTGTATGGGAAGGCATGGTGGATCCGCGCGCCTACTCGTTTCAGGGCAAGGAGAGCCTGGTTCCAGTAGGGGGATGAGGATGGTTTTAGGCGATGGCCTGGGTGGTTTGTGAGCCACTCCCCTAATGAGGTCAGAGATGCTCTAGGAAGACCCAGAGCTGCTGACACTGACTGGCGGAGGGCGGGCGCCCATTGGGGCATGGGGGTCGCGTCCCAGCAGATAATCGGCCATAGGAACTTCAGGAAGATTGTGGTGGCGTGGGATCGCGTGTCCAGAAGCCCTAGGCCCCCTTCATTGCAGGGTCGGGCAATGGTTGAGAGGGCCATTGGTGGATGATTTGAGCCCCAGATCCAACAGCGGAGGAGTACATTGAGCCGCGTATAAAAGGCATCTGTGAATGGGCAGACGTGCGCTAGGAACCAGACTTTGGAGAGGAGGAACACATTGGTCATCAGAGCTCGACCCTGGGGGGTGATGTGCCGCCGGTTCCAGCTGGCAATCCTGGAGTTAACTGCTGCAAGGAGCAAGTCCTCATTGTCTTTTAGCGCAACTCCTTGTTGGTTGGTGAGAACGCCCAGGTGACGGAAGGTACCGCGCTCAGGTTCAATACCAAATGGTGGGGGAAGGTGGGGGAGCCGACCTGTACAACTGTTGTCTTGGAGGTGTTGACCATGGCGTTGGACGCCTTGGTGTACCTCTCAATGGTCACAGCAGCGAGGGCAACATCCCCAGGGCAGCCAAATGCAATGGCAGTGTCATCTGCAAATGCCATGGTGCGTGTGGGGGCTTTACCTGGGACCAGAATCCCTGTTAGCTTGTCCTGTAAGGAGGCCAAGAGGGGGTCAAGGGTGATGTTAAAAAGGATAGGGCTCAGGGGGTCCCCTTGCCCGAGACCTTGTCCAACTGGTACTGCCACTGTAAAACCCGTTGGCGCCAGGACTCTGGTGTGGAGCTGGTCATAGAGCGCTGATATCCAGCGCCTAGCTGCGGGTGGGAGATGGAAGCGGGCCAGGGAAGCATCAATATAGTTTCAGGCTACCCGATCATATGCTTTCTCCATATCCAGAAGAGCCACAAAGCCATTCACCTTACGAGAGTTAGCAGTCAAAGTCACGTGAAGGTCATTATAGTTGTCCCATAACGACCTCCCCGGAATAAAACCGTACTGGGATTGGGAGAGGCGAGGTGACACCCATTTGGTGATGCGGTTGGCCAGAAGCTTCGTGAAGAGCTTGTGGTCTGTGTTGATCAACGCTATGGGGCGCCAGTTCGCCAGGTTCTCACGGTCTGACTTCTTGTGAATGAGGGTCGTGATTGAGCCTCTGGAGTCGGGGAGGACCTCGCCATTCACCAAGAGTGCAGCGAAGAGGTCGCGGAGGGTTTTGGCTATCACTGCAGGTTCCAGAAGGTACACCTCAAAGGGTATTCCGTCTGGGCCTGGGGCTTTAAGCCGTGGGGATTTCAGAAGGGTTTCCATCACCTCCTGGATGGAAAAGGCGCCAGTAGAGCCTCATCAGCCCGTGGGTCAATGGGCGGCTCTGGAGCCCGCCACAGGAAGTCTTGGATGTCCGATGGGTCCACCTGGGTGGCATGGAAGAGGCTGGAGTAGAAGCGGTGTAGTTCCTGCGTGATTTCCTCCTTATCTGAAGTGGTTGTAGTGCCAATCTTCAGTGCAGTAATATCCTGCGCTGTTGAATGGGCTTTCTGTTTCTGAAAGAAGAAGCGGGTGGGGCGTTCCCATTGAGCATAGTAACGAGATGTTGTAAAGTTTGCTGCCCGTTCTTCCTGCAGTGTGAGCTCCAAGCGGAGTGCTTCCTGAGCCGCTTCCCAGTCTTCCAACCATCTGGGAGAGGGCGAAGGCTGGCAGTTTCTCTCTAGATGTCTGATTCTGGCTTCCGCCCTTTTGACTCTGGCGCGAGCTGCAGTCATCTGGGCTTTGGCACAGTTGTAAGCAACGCGGGTGATGCCCTCCTTGGTCACCGCCCATCTAGCCTTGTGGTCAAGCAGGTGGGGTGGGGGGAGGTGAGAGTCTCCCGGATGGTCATAGACAGCTTCTCCTTAGTGAAGGGGTTGTTGAGAAGAGCTGGGGCAACCCTAGGCCAGAACCTACGCGACGGTCTAAGTGTGGTGGTGAGGACAACGATGAGTGACCTGTGATCACTCAGATGGTTGTCACGAGAGATGAGAGAGGAGACGCGGCCAATTAGCAGGGGGCCAATCAGTGCCATATCTATGCGTGACGCTGACTGGAAAGCTCCTCCATCATACTGGATCCTAGTCATGCAACCTAGGCCAGACGCGGAGGGTGGAAGCGCATCTATAAAGCCACTCAGGCGAAGGAAATCCTGGAGGCGACTTGATCCAGGGCGTTCCTTTGCTGCAGGGGGGTAAGAGTCACGGACGCGACTTATGGTTGTGTTGAAATCTCCTAAGAGGACTGTATTCCGTGGGAGATTGAGTTGGAGGAGCTCTTCCAAGAGCCGATTTTGCTCCTGACCTGCATTAGGCAGGTAGATGCTTGCAGCGAAGAAGGAGAAGTCAGGAGTGGTGAGTTTGGCCAGTATGAGGCGGCCACCTAGATATTGTGAAAAAGAATGGGTTTTAACCCGGGGATTCAAAACAATAAGGGCGGCATGGTTTGTCCAGAAGGAGTTGCCTCCAAACTGTTCATTCCATGCAGATTGTTCGTGGGGAGGATATGGGGCTCCTGAACAGCAGTGATGTCAATTTGTGCTGACCTGAAGTTTCGGAGGAGGCGGGCTCTCCGCTTAAAGTCCCGCAACCCATTTGCGTTGATGGATTGCAGGGCCAGGGTGCTGCCATGGGGACTCATAGCTGTTCCCCTCCATGTCCTGGGGGGTTGCCAGCGCTTAAACCTGCTGCTGTGAGGCGGCTAGTTTTGAGTCCTTTAGCTTGACTATTAGCTGCAATCCGTGAGGAGCGTCGAGGGTTCTGAGGGGAAGGAGAGGGTGGGGGCGGAGGACCCAGTAAGCCAGCCTAGGATGCTGTCCCCGCTCTGTTGCAGGGGAAGGACCTGAGGGTGCTCAATGGTGACCTCCGCGGTGTCCCCATTTGATGAGTCTGAGTCCATATTCACTTCCTCCAACACTGCAAAGGATCCGCGCGAAATGGACTGTGGGGTTGGGGTAGGACTCTTTGAGGTGGCACTTCTACCGCAGGCCGCGAGTTGCCAGTCCATGCTGGTGGGCATAGCTCCATTGGGAGCTGAGGGCTGATGCGATAAATCGCTGGTGGAGGTTGGTGGGGGTGCCGCGGAGCCCTGAGTGGGGGTGGCTGACGAGGGCACCCTGTGGGAGATGCCTTGCGCTTGGTGAGAGAGGGAGTTGACTCTGGGAGATTGGAGGGGGTGCCCATTGGAAGGGGGCATGAGCGCGAAGGTATCCCACACCAATAGTGGGGTTAGCTGTTTCAACTGCTAGGCGTAAGGCCTCAGGGGACAGGTCTTGAATGGGAACCCATTGTGTGGGTTGTGGAATTGCTGCTGCAGCCATGTGGGATCGTTTTTGGCCTGGTTTAGCCCCTGGGTGGTGGCTAAGAGGGCTTGTTTTCGAGCTGTGCAGCCACTATACAAGTGTCTAAGGGCGTTACACCATGAACACCGGGGGCGCGCCTGATCAGGGTCGACAAAAAGATCTCAGGGCATGCCCCAACTACCGCCACACGAGGAATAACCTCTTTGTTACGGGATACAGTGGGGGAGGGGATGAACGACGCCCTAGCAGTGCGAGCTCTTTGAGTGGGAGCATAGTAAGAGGGGATGCTAAAGTCCACTGAAAGAACAGACCCAAACTCCATTAAACCACGATGGAGTGCCAGTTTAAGAGACTCAGGATCAACAGTCGTTGGTAGGTTGGAAAAAGTAACCCATGAAATTTTCTCCAGGTGAGAGCGTGTGCAGGAGATGCGAAGAGATCCGCATGGGATAATGACCTGGAGGGTGGCAGCATGGTCAGCAAGGGCAGCTTCAGTGAAGCCCACATCGATGTAGTAGCCCTCCACTGATTCATGGATGGTGGTGTTAATAGGGAATGTCTCCGCAATCGCTGCAAAGTATGAGAAGTAATCCTCTGTATAGAATTCAACAGGGTTATGCCCATAATAAAGGCGAATTGCGTGGGAGAGGGTTGAGCGAGGTAGAGCTTTTTGCGCTCTAGTTTCAGCCCATTTCTTCTTAACATTAGCAATAAACGCCACTTCACGGGGATCAGCTTTGGGTAGCGTTGGTGCCAGAGGTTTTTTCCACGCCCCAGTGGATCCTTTGGTACGTTTGTGTTTGCTTTGGGCTGCAATTGCAGGTTGAGTGTGAGCTGGTAGTTTGGACAAGTTTGCGGAGTTCCCTTGTTTCTGGAATGTTACAGCAGTTGCTGGCATCATATTAAATTGAGGGGCGGTTTGTTTGGCCTCGCTAAATTGGGGAGGCCCATCCAGATTGGAATTAACTCCAGCCAGTTGGGAGGAGGGAGATATTTCATCACCATCCCAATCTATTTGGGTAAATTCAGCCCGAGTATTTGCTGTGATTTCGTGGGCAAAACTCACTGGCTGATTGGTGAATTGGTCATTTTCAGCATATTGAGATAAAGTGCCGACTTGAGAAGTGCCAATTATGGGGTTTAAATGGGACAGGTGAGATTGGAACTGGTGTAAAGTTCCAAAATCTGAACCATTTAAATCCCCATTGGGAAGAGTAGATTGTCCCAATTTAGTGCTTAGTGAACCAGAATGTGTGGCTAATCCAACCTTACATCCGAGGGTTTGGGGGCCAGATGATTGTTGGGCCTCGCTAAATTGGGGAGTCCCATCCAGATTGGAATTAACTCCAGCCAATTGGGAGGAGGGAGATGTTTCATCACCATCCCAATCTATTTGGGTAAATTCAGCCCGAGTATTTGCTGTGATTTCGTGGGCAAAACTCATTGGCTGATTAGTGAATTGGTCGTTTTCAGCATATTGCGATAAAGTGCCAACTTGAGAAGTGCCAATTACGGGGTTTAAATGGGACGGGTGAGATTGGAACTGGTGTGAAGTTCCAAAATCCGAACCATTTGAATCCCCATTGGCTAGAGTAGATTGTCCCAATTTGGTGCTTAGTGAACCATAATGTGCGGCTAATCCAACCTTACATCTGAGGATTTGGGGGCCAGGTAGCTGGGTATCGCCCCTCATGGAGGGAGCCAGAAACACGGCGTCAGCAATAATAGATGGGGCTGAATTAGCTGACACAATGGGGGAGGTGAATGTCTGGATGGGCTGAGTTGCATTCAACTGAGCAGACACCATTAAAACAGCGTGGGTGATGGCCTCCTTGGTTGGAGGGGGCCCAGCGGGTTGGTGGGAGGCAGCACACACAGAGCTGTTAGGCGTGCAGGTTGCAGAAGTGTGATCAGGTGAACTGGCGCTAGTTGGAGTAGCTCCAGGTTGGGGGGTGGTGCCTGCTTTCATGGCTGCTGCTTGAGAGCGGGTGATTCTGGTTGACCCTGAGGTGGGTAACCGAGGGTTGCTTCATTTGGGGGTGGTGCTGGCTCGTTTGGCATAGCCTGCGGGTTCTTTTGCGGGGTTTCCTGCCATATTTGCTAATAGTTTTCGTAAATCTCTTTAGTGGAGCTAAATTTCAGGCTGAATTGATTTTCAAAAAGTGATGCTTAGCAGAAAGAGATTAATGTTCTATAATACTTATTTACATTGGTTTTTTGTGATTTAGTTCTCAGTCTAATCTAATACAAAAATAATCTAATTAATTTTTTAAATGAATCTAAACAGATTGGAAATTTTTAATATGGCACTATAAATCCTTTAATGTGATTTTTGTTACTGATAACAAAATAAGTCTATAGGATAAATTTATGCTATGGATCTATGGCATCCATTGTTTCATTAATGTTTATAAATTGGTTTTGCAGCTTCAGTTTGCAAAATACTATCCAATTATGTATTTTATAATTATTAAATGAGTTAACACTCTCTTAAGGCGCTAGTAATATTATAATAATCATTTAAGTAGTACTTTGATAAATCCCATTAACCTATGGGTTATATCAATGCTTTCTTAATTTGTATCATATAATATTAGTATAGACATATAATCTTAAATTTTATGTACCTAAGGCTTATATCTTGCACCAAAGTGTAATATACATAGATAGTTTGTGAAATAAAATGCTACCCCTCGGATTTTATTTCTGCATCATTTGGGATACTTAGTATAAAATTAATTTCCAACTTTAGCATTAGATGGGTTTTTATGCCTTATATAATGTGTCTTTTTTGAGCTTAACACTTAAGCAAAAATAACCTTTGGTCTACTAGCTATATAGCTAAAAATGACCGTTTTTGATTGTGTCATGGCACCAGCTAACAAAGTCAAGATCAGCCTGGTATTCCAATTGAGTGGTGTATTTAATTAGTATGATAACTATTTAAAATATATATTATATTACTTTTTATCTTACTTAATTATTAATTCTTATTTTTAGACAATGATTTTAATTCTTCAGGCCTTGTGGATGCACATATGACGGATTAATTTACATCAGATTGCCTTGACGCCAATGTCAATATGTCAAGTCAGTTTCAATGAATAACCTTACCTTTGCATCTATAATTTTATATGTTGCTATTAAATGATAAAATTCAATTACTATTGTTGGGACCATCTAGTACTAAAAAAATTAAATTACTATTGTTTTTCTCTGGCTTACATCAAGGATAGCTACTGAGGTTAAATTTCTTCCCATCCAAACAGAAATATAATTCTAATAACTTATGATTGAAATATAAGGCTTTATGGGACCATCTAGTACTAAAAAAAAAAGAAATATAAGGCTTTATAGCGTTGCAAATTTTATCATATTTATTATTATATTTTTTTCCTTGCCTCCATCCAGCATTAAAACAATATCTAATGTTTATTATTCATAAAGTTCTAGATCATTGTTTTTAACCATTTTCTAGAAAAATTATGCAATGTCATTCTTCATCATAGTTTATAACACTGGGATTCGCAGCTTTAAAGGGATCAGTCTTTTATCTAGCTTGTCAAATCATCATGGAAAACAATGAGAGATAGGATCTTTATTATAAGATGCTAAGTTACTGTCCTCATACAGTTCCATTATTTTATAAAAGTATTCTCAACTTGTGCAGTTGTATTCAGAGCTGGAGTGCCAATTAGAACAAATGAACTTAAAACACAAGCCAGAGTATTGAGGGTATTACCATCCACATGACTTGGCACTTCATTGGGAGGGGACAACCAAAGGATTACATTTGACAATAACTATCAAGCATTTCCCACCAGTATCCACTGTTGTATTCCTAGAATTCATTACTGGCCTCTGATGCTATTTGCACAGGATTCAACAATTTGGCAGAGCAGGAGGATTGAAACTCTCAGCTGCTTATTAAGAAAATTGGGGCTTTTTTAATTCCATTTATACTGAACTTAAAAGCTTTAAAACTGTGTAAAAATTAAATTTTAATAGCATATTCATTAGTCTTGGTGATGAAGAAAAAAAAGAACCCTATTATTATATTGTTGCTTAGTATTTAAACAATTTTAGGACAAAAGTGAGAGGGCTGTCAGGATTCCTGCCCAAATTGAAAATTTGGATGAGTAGATGACAGGAATCAAACCTGAGCCATCAAAATAGCTGAAACCATTATTGGGGATAATCCCTGACGAATTTTAAGCCATCTTGACATCAGGGACAATCTTTGACTAATATGATACATATTACTCGCTCAAAACCCTCTAATATTAAGGTTCAATCTTGAGCTATGCGGCGAGAAAATCCTATTTGGCTGAGTTAATAAGCCTGCTACAGAGTCCTCAATTTGTAACAATTATATATCTTAGCTTGGATCACTTGGAAATGGACCAGGTAACCTCCCTAACCTCCCTTATAATAGCAATTCTAAGCAAATAAAGTTTACTATCTCTTTTTGCCATTTTAAGTAAAAATAGGTCAACATATATTTAGGATTATCACACAGACGTAGTATCTGAAGTAAAGACTTTTTGACCAAGAAAAGCAAATAGGTATTACAACACCCAGGAGCTTCAGGTCGCTTGGTTTATAACTTAAAGTGGGACAAGAGGTCTAAACTCTTGATCCCAACAAAACTGCTGCTCCCTTCCAGGTACCCCAAATTTCCGGTGAAAATATAAAATAAATAAACAAAGAACTTTACATTTGGTGTCAGATCTCTTTTTAGATCAGAACGCCTTAAACTCTTGACAATTTTACCTGCTATGATTTTGGGATGGATGACGAATTCTTGCTCTTATCAACACCAATTTAAACTTTGAGATGCAATAACTGAGCTCAAAAGCAAAACTTGGCAGTTAACTCTCTTTGTTGCCACCAGATTCGCCCTTTGTGCTGCCTATGATCAGATAGACTAAATGATTGAAGATATTAACACCTTATAAAATAAAATGGACACCCTCTCCTTATGACACGTCCAGAAGTATCATTTCTCTTTAAGTGAAACTGTACCCCTGATGTCAGTTCACATTGTTCAGCAAAAAACCACTTCCAGTGGCACATTAAACTGTCATTCAAATTAGAAGTACGTTTCCGGTGAAAGGAGCATCTTCTCTATCTTATTTTGTTATGAAAGTGCCATGGAGGAAGCCATTGACACCCAACGTCTCAAACACCTAATTACATGGCTTTATTTGTGTAGCCCAAGACATTATGGTACCTCATCTAATATATTTTCAGACTTGGGATGATGTCAAGACTGCCTTGCTTTGAGAATTTTTGGAGTGACGTAACTTTATCCAACCAAAAGCAATTTTTATGGGTTTAAGCCTTAATTGGGAGAAACTGCCACTGAGTTTGTTCACTATTTTTACCTTGAAGCTCAAAAGGTCATTGCAAAAAAGGCTTACGTTATATGACGCTATTACTGCTTCATTTTTGGCATTTAAAAATATGCCTAACATTCTACTTTTTCTTAAAGCGTTGAAGTCTAACTGGACGTTCTCTCCCATACCAAAGAAGCTATTCTGGAGATTCTGGCATACTTAACCAACTGAGCACACTCGTTTTAATAATAATAACAAGCCTCAGTTACAAATGCTAGTGGTTAGACCCCCAAGTCGCTTACACCTAGTTATACTGCACCAAATGCGAGAGAAAAAACCACAATGTAGACTTTTATCACATCCTTTGATATAAGTCGGCAAAAAATCAAACAGATATAGGGCAAGAGGCTCCCTTTGATGACAGAAAAAAAACTACCTCTTTTTTTTGTACTAGATGGAAAAAAACTATCTCAATATCCTTGTTTTAGCTCTAGCTCTATTCCAATTATCTTAGGATGTTGTGTGTTAGCTGCGCCTGCAGAAGTTGACGTACCTCATTTCATCTAAGAAAATAAAAAGCTACAGCTTTCTTACTTTTATGTTGGTCAGTTACTCAAACAAATTTTGGCGGTCAGATCATCTATGGAAAGCCAAGCATTGGCAGATAAAACTATCAAATACATAGAATAGCCCTGATCTTGGCCGCAGCAAAATCCCCTGCTTGCTTCGTTAAAAAACCCTAGCTAACAGTTTAACCGCTGTTAATTCCCAATTTGTATCTTTGATGATTAAAGTAGAGGTAGTTGAACATAAGGTTAAAGCCCTGGCGATAATTAATACTGGATACCCAGTTAACGTTATTTCCCATCAACTTATCCAAAAGATAAAAATGGCTCCAGACTTGATTCATAAAGCTGATTATGTGACAGACGTTAATCAGTAAACTAAGACGATAGGAGCATATTCTGCCTTACCCTTCGATTTGGGAAACTTTTAATTACTGCCCCGCCATTGCATAAAAAACAGTACTTATGAGTTGCAATTGGGGTCTAACAGATGCGGGAGTTTAGCTGCATCATTAACCACAAGGAAAAAACCTGTCTCTACTAGGGTATTAGATCCTGTTAATAAATTGAACTCCCCCACAAAAGTAAAAAGCCCTCAATAAATGGACATGCCTCCTTGCTACCCATCCTCCATTTGCAAATTTAAATACCAAGTCCTAGGGGGAAGAGCTAAGTTACCCCTGGAAGCGATGGAAGCTGAAGGTGGATTCCCTCTATATGCCACACATCTTATCACAATACCCTCTGGCTCACAAGTTATTATGGATACAGGGATCTAGATTTTCACCTCTCATAACAAAATTTACAGCTAAGTAGACACCCAAACTCTTTAATTAAAGAAGCGTTAAAGTGTCGGGTTTTTTGTATTCCACCTATGAGAAATCTATCGCTATTTTATTAGGGAATATACACATCATACCCTCCAAGTCCCTCAACATGCCCCTATCACTTATGTAAAAACTATGTCCCATTGATAATATCGCCAATGTGAGCTGTTTTTGCACATTACAGGACTTAGGATTTGATCCCCTACCCACCATAGATCTGGTTGAAATTAGGATTAGAGATAATCTTACCCCTAACAATCGCCAGAATGTCAAAGACCTCCTTGAGGAGTATGGCGATATTTTTTCATCAGATAAAAAGTGACTACTAAATGATACCAGGGTAATTCACAAAACTGAGAATGAGGCTCATCCGCCATTTAAATACCGGCCATCCCAGAATTCCAAAGTAGAGAAAGCTCAAGTGGCCATAGAGTTGCAGCAACTGTTGAATTATGGTTTACTAGTGCCTTCTAAAAGCTCGTGGGTTCCCCCACTCCTACAAATTTGGAAGAAGGATGGTGTCCACCGTGTTTTCATAGATTATTGCCACCTCAATTCTATCATACAAACAAGATATCTAACCTCTGCCGCGTATAGATGATTCCTTACACTTGATGTTGAATGCCACTATTTTCAGCTATGGTTCTTGCCAGCGGATAATGGCAGGTCGATTTGTCACCAGAGGATCATGAAGAATACACTCTTGTCTCAAGATAAGGATTATTTAGCCCACCAAATGCTTTAGGGGTATTAATGCCACTGCTACCTTCCACCGCAATGGACCGATATTAGGCGATTTAAAACGCTCCTGTGTGCTAGTTTATCTCAATGAATTACCTTTTTTTCAAGAACCTTTATCAAGCACTTTATACCTCAGGCAAGTCATTAAACAGTTAATGCAATCATCATATAAACTAAAGCCATCAATTTGCTCTTTCTCACAGATTGAGATGTATTTTTTAGGCCATAATATAAGTAAAGCTGAAATATTATTGATGGATGACATGGTCTTAGCCATTGATAAGATGACCTCCTTAAATCTCTACAAGATGTACAAATTTTCTTAGGGGTGTTGGATATTGGCGCCAGTTTATCCCCCATTTTACAGATACCTCCAAGCCTCTAGTGTACCTAAAAAAGAAATGGATACCCTTTCAGTGGAATGAAGAACAACAACAGGCCTTTGACCTGCTATGCATCTCTCTCCCAATAGCCAGTACTTATTCCAAGTTTTGATAAACCCTTTCTCCTCTTTACTGATGAAAGCAATATAGCCATTGGAGCTAAACTATCTCAACATGACAAAAACTCTGTGGACGTAGTATTACCTACTATAGTAAGACCTTATCCAAAGCCAAACGCAACTATAGCATTTTGGAATGCAAATGCTTGGTAGTATACTGGCTATTTATAATTTCTGACCTTATTTATATGGGAAACAATTCACCATAGTTAATGAACATGCCTCCTTGAGATGGCTATCAAATGAAGGACCCCAACATGAGACTAGCCCAATTGGCGTTAAAATTTCAAAACTATGACTTTTCTATTATATATTTCTTAAGGCCTAAACACTAGAATGCGGATTGCCTATCTTGACTTCCCATAAAAACTTTAACTGACCCTGAAGATGATTAAATCAATGACCTCCTAACACAATCACATTTATGGAAGGATGAATCCCACCTAAAAAATTAGCAAAAAATCGGCAAAAATTTCAAGTCAAGAACGAACATTTGTGCAAACTTGTGTCCAATAAGTGGGTGCCCTATGTATGACCTTCATCTCAAACTTATGTCATATTGGAGGGAGATTGGCAAGTCAGCCATGGGGATTTGGAAAACCTACCAGTGGCTTAAGACTAAATGTTATTGAGAAGGAATGCTTGTTTTCATCCTTGACTTACTTGAGTCCTGCCTGGTATGTAAAAGTCAAGATGGACTTAATCCCTGAACTCTACATACAATGATCACACTCTGTGAATCCTACCATAATATTAGTATTATTTTTGTGGGACTTCTCCCTCAAGCCTTTAATGGTCATCAGTTCCTCCTTCAAGCCATGGAAAATTAGACTAAGTGGATTAAAGCTGTATCTTTACCTTCAGCTTTGGCAAAGGCTTTCGCCAAATTTTTGTATAAACAGAATATCACTCACTTGGGCCCTAACGTTATTCTTTCCATTTATGAGCAAAACTTCCTCTTGACACTGGCGAAAAATCTTGATGAAATAATGGGAACATCACGGGTATTCTCCACCCCCTACCATCCTGCAACCAATGGAATGGTAGAGTGGGCAAGTGGTACTCTAACTGAACCCTCCATAAAAAGCTATTACTGACCCCCTTCATTGTCCCCAATACTTCCTAGTGCAGTTCTAGCCTATAGGATCATCTATCAACGAATAACTAAGATGTCTCCCTTCCAAGCGATGTATGGGAGAATTCCCCAGCTGCATTCTAGAGTGCAGCTATGCTTGACTAAATCTCCCCAGAGCCCCTGAAGTCACTATGCAAAGCATTGTCAATGAAATTACCCAACTTCAGGTCCTGGCTTCTGAGTACCTATCTGCTACAACTAGCAGAGAAACTAAACAAACATAATGATAAGCATGACCTTCTGAACACAAACAACCATGTGACCTAGTCCTTTTCTATCATCCTCAGTCTGGAGGTCTGACAGCAAATTGGGCACCAACTGGTCAGAACCTTACTGAGTCATTTATAAGTGGGGTAATGAACACTCAATTGTAGAGGTTTCTCAGAGTACATAGTAAACCATGTACATAGTTGCTTTCTCCATCCGTTTCCCCCCTTATGCTAAGATCTAGAGGAGGTTGTTGAGTAATTGACTGGACCTAATCATCGGATATTTGATAGGGACAAATAAGGTTAGCTGTTTAGAAACTTATTATGGATCATATCAGATATTAGCAATTATGGACCAGGTATATTCTAAGCTTATGCAAAGCTTAGAATTTGCGGCCTAGAGATTTCACTTAATTATATTTGACTATGATGAATTGGGCTTGAGGGCTTTGTTGGTTAGGTCAAACTTAAATTTAAGTCTTGATTTTATGACTCAGGCATGTGGGCTTTGTTGATCTATGTCAAAATTAGTTTTTAATGTCAGTCAAGTTTTCGATCAAATTAGGTACTGATTTAGTGATATGAATCGCCTTGGTATGTGCTGCCAATTGCACATGAAAGTGAATTGGTTCAGCTATTTTAAAGGTATGATGAAACGCCATTTCAAGGATGATGATGGTACTTACTCCGACTCTGAGGCTGAGCATGATGCCCTGAGTTGAAGTATTTGTGACGTCATTACAAACTTTTTACGTGGCCAAGGGTCACTGAAAGTAAGGGGTCATAGGTAAGATGTGGTTAACATCAAATCCTATAAATAACTTTGCATTTACACTAATAAAATATCCTTTCACTACTGGATTTGTTTATAATTTAATTTATAAACTTTTTTGTTTAGTACGTTCATTTTTTATATTAGCCAATTTTCACTTGGGATCAGTAAGATCAGGGCGGCGTGCCATTATCCAAGTGAAATGACAACGTATACTATTGAAGTGCCAACAATAAGCTTTAAATTATATTTTAAATCACCATCCTTTCTGTTTTCCTCATACAACAGACGCCCAAAACTCTGCCCCTTGGACAAAGAAGGACCAGCCATCCATCTACAGCCCAAATATTCAACAGAGGGTTTTGTCAGGATTCCTAACTAAATTGGAAATCCAGATGATGTAGATGACGGAAAAAGAACACAAGCCATCAAAATAGCTGAAAACATTATCAAGGATAATCCCAACGGATTTATAGCCATCCTGACATTAGGGACATTCCCCAACTAATGCGATCACATATTACTCGTTCAAATCCCCTGATATTGTGGTTCAAAACCTGAGATATGCAGCGAGCAAATCCTATTTGACTGAATCACTAAGCCTACTACAGAATTTTCTTTTTGTAACAATTATAGAACTTAGCTTGGACCACTTAAATTTGGATCAGTAACCTCTGTGATCTACCTTATAATTTCAATTCTAATCAAATAAAGTTTATTCTCTCTTTTTGCCATTTAAAGTAAAACAGGTCAGCATTTAATTAGGAATTACCACTACAGACGTAGTACTGGAGTAAAGACTTATCAACTAAGAAAAGAAAACGAGTCAATTATAATACTTATGAGCTATGTGACACCTGTTTTAAAGTTTAGGAGGGACAAGTAGTCTAAACCCTTAATATCAACAAGGGCCAAGAAATTCATTAAAACTACAAGAATCCAAATTAGGGAATATGGGGTTTTAACTTATCATACTCTCATTTCTCGCCTCACTTAAATAGAATGGCTGATGGAGGGCCAATACTAGGTAAAATAAGTCCATTTGGCAAGTATTTAATATATTTTACCCAATCAGCGGGCGGGAAAATATTTGCACCTTGTGGGACCCCCTTCACTCCAACAAAAGGAGTTGGTCTATGCATAGGTGTTTGAATTGAACTGTCAAAGGGCTAAGGAGGAACCTCGGCATAACTTCACATAATTAACTGCAGGTTGGAACAACCTGACTACTAACAACTGAACGATTTGCTGAGAAATGGATGAAATAGCATTACTCTATTTTGAGGGTTCCACCAAGAATTGGCCAGGGTTTTTTTGGCCGTTATTACCTGTAATTAAACCCAAAACACTATTATTAAAATGTTGGAATTATAATTGTCTGAAATTACATTTTCAAGAGTAGAAGGTGGAGAGAATGAGCGCAGGAACCTTCCAAGACCTAATTGATGGTAACTCCAGAAGCGAGGAATTTAATGGAGTACTCAATCCCTCGTTTATATGTGACTATGATAGCCCCTCTCAGATAGAATATAGATTCTCACTCTTTGGAGTGATTTAACTGTGGTGATACAAAACAAGCCATATAATTGGAAAAGAAGGAAGAGTGGGCCAGAGCTCATTAGAAGCTTGGCCTTCTTTAGTGACAATCTTTGCCAAGTTAGACATAACCTCTGATTGTGTTTAAATGATGTGATGGACCAACTATTCATGGCTTGTTTAGGGTCAGACCTGCGAGAGAAATCATCTTTAACTAATAATGCCGGTATCCAAAGTTTTACCCATACAGTATTCGGAAAGAAGACAACTTGAGGATACTATAATAACTAATACAGTAGGCCATGAAAGCACTGGGTAAATAGAGTTCTCAGTGAAGAGGGTCTTAATGGGACATTTTCTGGAGTATAAAGACCAGGTCTCATTAACTCTTTCTAAGGAACCATATGTGGATGGGTTATAGGGGTCAAGTGTAGGTGTTTCGTTCTAATAGATGTGGTGAGCAGCTTTACCACTTGGGAGGTAAAATTATTTCCAATATCACAATGGAGGGCCTGGGGTCAACCATGCTGCATGAAGATTTTATGGTGTTAAAAAGGTAGCAGTGACATTTGCAGTCTGAGCGGGGGAAGTAATAGCTTTAATCCATTTGGCGCAATTATTAATTTTGACTAAGATAAAACGATTTCCACTAATAGTCTAAGGTAGTGGACCTACCACGTCCAAACTTATGGTGTGGAAGGGTTTTTGGGGCGTAGTAGGTTTTACTGATACCGGGTCTTAGAACTGGATTGCTTTTTTACAGGTCAGACAGGCATACAGGACTTCTTTTATAATCTCCATTATGCCCTCCCAGTAGTAACGCTCTCTAACCCACTCATACGTTTTTTGTACCCCTCTATGACCCATGATAATATGAGAATCCAGGATCACAAGTAATCGCTCTGAAGGTTGAAACAGGGCATCCAGTTTACTCCTACTTTCTTTTATAAATTCTCAGTTTCTGCCTTATGTTGCAGGAGTGCAGAGCTAGCATCTTCAGTACTGGTTTTTCTTAATCACCCCACGCATCAGGAGTCAAGAGGAATCATGTAGCCTCTCTGTTTCACTATTGTCTAAGTGAGGGACTGGCAGCTGGGGCAACCCATTGAAATTCATGTGGCGAATCCCAGCTAGGTGCTCAATGGTCATATAATAGTTCTGGAGCTTCGAAACCCAGCGTGACAACTTATAATGGGATGTTTTATATTCTATAACCACTTCAATGAGGCGTGGTTGGTAACCACTTTCTATGAAGCCCTTAAGAAAGGGCGATAGTGATTTACAGTGAGCATGGCAGCCAGGCACTCCTTCTCAGTGACGCTGTAGTTGCGTTCAGCTTTTGAGAGCATTTTGCTGAAGTAGGATACGGGATGGTCGACCCCATGCTCATTCAACTGAGCCAAGATAGCTCAATTAGTCAGAGGCATCCATGTGAAACTTATAGGATTGCCATAGTCAGGGTGGCGTAGTAACGGCCTTTGTTACAGCAACTTCTTCAGGGTCTCAAACGCGGCTTTTTGTTTTGCACCCCAATGGAAGGGAGTTTTCTTAGCCAAAATACATATGAGGGGCTCACTGCGTTGAGCAAACTTGAAGATGAATTGATGGTAATACCCCATCATGCCCAGAAATACATGTATGTCAAAGGGTTTGGGAGAAGGTATTTTGTATATCGCTTCAACCTTGTCTTTGAGGGGTTAAATTCCATCTTGAGAGATAGCTTGCCGAAGGAAATCTAGCTTCTTTTGGAAGAAAACACATCTGGTTGGATTTAAATTGATTTTAAATTCCCACAACCATTGAAACACTTCTTTTAGGTGTGTGATGTGCTTTTTGATGGTCTTGGTGATACCTTTGATGTCATTGAGATAGACAATCACACAGCTTAGCTTGAGATCCTGTAAAATATGGTTCATCTCCCGCTGAAAAGTGGCAAGCACATTGCACAACTCCTGGGTAATCAAGTCGGTTAAAATAAAACTTCACTACAGATAAAGGGAGCACATCTCCTGATCCTATGGAGAAAGGTCCATCTGCCAATAACCACTAGCCAAGTCCATAGAAGAAGAACTTGGATCCAGAGAGTTGGTCCAGAGCGTCATCAATATGAGGGATGGGGTAATTATCCTTCTTTGTGAAATTGTCCAATTTGGAGTAGTCCATAACTACCCAGTGACCTCCATTATTCTTCTTTATTAGTAGAAGAGGGTCGACCAAGGGCTTTGGGACGGCACTAACAACCCAGCGTCCAGCAACTGTTTGAGCTCCTTATGCATCTCTAGCTCTTCCACTTTCAATTTGTGATAGGATTTGGATCAGATGAGATGAGCATCTCAATGTCATTGGTGCGAGTCTAAACCTTCATGTGCCATAGTCAGTATTGAATTTAAAAAAATGTCGCTATAGGACTTGAGTACGGTGTGGACTTTTTCAGCTCCGCTGGGGTTAGATCCTCAGAGATATGAATGGTAGTCAAGGTACAAAATGATTGGTTGGCGGGTAAGCCATATCAGCCTTAGACCCAATCAATGGACTTGCTTGATGTCCTTGGGTATCAACAAGCCACTTCCAACCACCTGGTGCTTTTTTATGACCAAATCCTTCTGGGTAAGATTCCCCAGCAGAAAATTGATCAGTCGCTGATAGGCAGGGTCCAGTATGTTTGGTAATACTCTGAGCTCTAAGGAACTGACGCACTAAACGCTGGTTAGATGTAATAAGAAGTTGTGGGAGATTTGTAGGGTAATCTTCATGTCAACTACCCTTTGTTCTTCAGCCTTGATGAAAAATTCTTTAGAAGCATAAATAGGAATAACTCTAGAGCATCCAGTGATTTGGACTGCTTCTTTGTATTCTGCCCTGCTGTCATGTAGTGTATGGGTAAGGCGGAGGGGGTTTTCAACGGTGCAAGAATATTATTTTTTTGTTAGGCTCATCATTGGTTAGAATCAGAGGAACCTCATAGTTAAACAGGGAGAGCTAGCCCTACTTTAAGTTAATAAAGCCTTCATATTTGAGCATACACTGGGTACTAATGAGTAGATCATAGTTATTGTTGGCCAAGTCCATTGCTGTGGCCAACAAGATGAGCTTCCCACAGTGAACAGGCAGATAAGAGTAGGCTCTAAGGGCGCGGGTGCTGGCAGGACCTGGAGTTCCAAACTATTGTGTGTAGTCAAGGTCAGGGGCCAGTTAATTTTTTTAATGAGTTTCGTTGACACAACTTTCACCGGGGAGCCAGTGTCAAGGATAGCCTTGACCCACACTTAAAGATGACGGCCTCAACTTTGGCTATGGTTCCACTCAAGTTGGGTGAAAAAGCTGGGACCTTTTTTAAAAGAAGAGTGGATACTAGTCTTTTTTTCAGTTTTGGTACTTTTACTGAATAGACTTAAGGGTTTGTAGTAACTTTTGGCAGATATGACTTATTTCTGCTGAACGAGTTGCACAGGGTTTAGTCCACTGAGCAACGACCAAATGATATGGAGATCGTTGGTCCCCCAAATAAACGTAATAAATTTTTATAAAATATGAAACAATCGCCCCAGCTACGCTATTTTATTTAATATGATATAACCAAAAGACCCTCTCTGCTTATGCTCTCTAATTACCCTTACTTCCTTCTTTCTTCCTCTCTTTTTTTCTACAAAATCATCCCCATCTTCTCTCTCCACTTAACCCTTAACCTTCAGTATTCTTCAATGGATTTGACACATTTCGATTAGTCAATCTCTATTTGATATCAATGAAGAGTTTTTGATCATTGGGGCTTCAACAGAAGTTCTTAATTTGCTGAACCCTATAATCGCCCTCAGAGCTCTCTTTGCATCTAGATTATGATCCTCCAGAACACTAGCTTATCGTCCAGTCATATTGAAATCTTGACATTACCCCCCTGAATGGATGATAAGCGCCTATTGCTTGTAGGGCTGAAGGAACTTTGCGTGTACTCGGTTGATTATCTATCACCCGCGGGTTCCTTAATGGTGTAGGCATCAACCCCGGTCTTCTCTATGATCTCAAATGGTCCACTTCATATACTGGCGAGCTTTTTACTTCTTCTGAACCCATGTTGGTCATGAAATAGGACCAATTCCCATACCCTGAACTGTGGAAGACTGCTGCGTCTACCTTGATCAGCTGCATGATCCCAAATCTTCTTGGTAAGACTAGTGGAATATGCCTCATTTTAGAGTTTAATCAGCATGCCTGTTAAGGTAAATATATAGCGGTGGGGCTCAACTCTGCAGGTATCATCCACAAAGGAGTAAAGCAATGCAGGAAGCGCTGGATGTCGTCCATAAAGCAATTGGAATGGACTATTACCATTTGCTGAGCGGTAGCTGATATTGTATGCAAAGACTGCGGTGGATAAAAGGGTAACTAGTCTGATGGATGCTCATTTAAAATTGCTTGCGTAGAATATCTACCAAGGTCCCATTGACCTGTTCCACCATACTTAGATTCAGGGTGATAGGGGGTAGTTAAGACCCCATGGATTGCCATGAGCTCGTTCAACTTGTCCAATATATGTGATGTGAAGTTGGTCCTGTTGTCCGTTAGAATAAATTGTGGATAACCATGGCGCTGTATGACAAACTCCTGGATGAACTTGGTGGTAGTGACAGACTCCAAATAAGTGATAGCCCTTACTTCCACCCATCTTGTCAAATGGTTGATGGCAACTATTATATATTTGGAGCAGTTTGCACCAGTCAGCAAAGCCCCACCACATCTAATGAAACAGTATGCCATGCAAACTGAGGCTTGACTAGCTGGTAGGTGGTCTTCTGCTGAATGGTTTCTCAACTTGGGACTGATGGCAAAAACTAACCATCTCAAGCACAATGTAGTGTATACTCTCCCAATTTTAGCGGGGTAGCAAAATCTCCAGCGTCTTTCTCAACCCTCCATAACCTACCACTCTATGAGCATCCATAATTAAAGCAGGCCTGACAGAGGGTTTTACAAAACTCAGCATTGATTGCCCAATCCGCTTATATAATTCCCTATTGCGCAAGAAGGTATCCTGCCTAAGTCCGTCTGCCACTTTGATCACAGGCATCGGCTCATTGTGAATTTGCCCACAATCATCTTTTCATTTATTATGTCCACCACATCCACTGTTTTGGCGACTGTGGGTAATTGGGAAAGACAGTCCGCATTATGATGCTTCTCCCCTGGCTGATGCATGATCCTAAAATCATACTCTTGAAGCATCAAAGCCCATCATGTGAGCCGCCCTTCAGGTTTCTGCAGATTCTGTAGTCAGCGCAAGGAGGTATGATCTGTTACCACTTTGAATTTTACCCCCTGGAGGTAGACCCAGAATTGTTTATACACATAGATTACCGCTAAACACTTCCACTCAGTCATGGTGTAATACCGTTCAGGGCTGGTTAAGCTGCATCTACAATATGCAACGGGGTGCTCCACACTGTCATCATCTTTTTGGGATATCACAGCCCCTACAGCGGAAAGCAAAGCATCTTTTTGCACAATAAACTCTTTTTTATAATTGGGGTATTGCAAACCTGGTGCGCTAGCCAATGCGGTTCTAATACATCAAAAGCAGTCTGACATCGATCTGTCCAGTTGAAGGCAGCATTTTTCTTAAGTAGCTCAAAGAGTGGAGCCCTGATGCAGCTGAAGTTGGGAATGAACTGCTGGTAGTAACCGACTATCCCCAAGAACACCTGGATATCCCACTTATTGTTTGGCCAAGTCATCTTGCAGATGGCTTCCACCTTGGCTGGCTGAGAACTAAACTATTTGAAGTCTACCACAAAGCCGAGATATTACAACTGTTCCTTGAAAAAGTGGCACTTAGGGCTTAATCTTGATATTAGCTTCAGCAAGGCAGCGGAACACTTGCTCCAGGTGTCCAAGATGCTCCGTGAATGTCCAGGAAAATGTTGATTTCGTCAAGGTAGACAAGAACGCAAGACAGCTTTAGGTCACCCAAAATAGTGTCCATAGCCCTCTGGAACATAGCGGGGGCATTGCACAAACCCTGTGGCATACGTGTAAGCTGGAACAATCCTTTTGAGGTGATTATAACGCACTTTTCTTGTTTCACTGCTGGCAACTCGATCTGCCAGTACCCCAATATCAAGTCCATAGCAGAGCTATACTTGGCCCCACCTAACCAATCTAAAGCGGCATCAATTCGTGAAAGCGGGTACAAATCTTTTTATAATGCTGTTAAGCTTCTGGTAATTGATTACTACTCGATTGGAGAATCTTTCTTTTTGACAATTAGCAATGGGGATGCCCAAAGACTCTTTGAAGCCTCTAACATTCCCTGTTCTACCAATGTATTAATTTCTGCAGATACAGCTTCTTCTGCTGCCTTCAAGCAATGGATAAGTCATGACCTGATAGGGAGTGGTCTCCTGTGTCTACCCATGCACAACCCCACAAGTGCAACCCAAGTCAAGATCATCAGTTGCAAAAATGTTGTGATGATTCTTGACCAGATCCGTCACCCTAGCCTTCTGACCCTCTAATAGACCAGTTAGCGCCTCCCGCGGAACCACAGTCATTATGCTGAAGGTGCTTTTTAAAAGGCAAGCCAAGATCTTCCCAAGAACCAAAGTCATGTATCTGCTGGACCTCATCAATAGGGATCAAAGCAGGTAAACCACCACCTGGTGCCGCTGAACCTTCATCACCTCCTTCTGCAGATTTGCTACCAACACCTTCACTTCCCCCTGCCCTGGTACTGTAACCCAGGAGCCACATGAGGTTTGAGCTGCAATTGTCGATAGGGTCCCACAACCTTTCTGTACAAACCTCCCGGTATATTAATTTTAAGTTACGTCCCAATTATGACCTGATGCCTAGAAGGGATAGTCAAAGCATTTGCGGCTCATAGTGGAATTCCTTTGTACTTGTAAATCTTGTTTGGAAGCATTTGGGTCCTCTAGTTCATCCACCAATATCTTACAGGAATCACACTGTCACTATAGGTGAGATTAATTTGACTAGAGCGGATTGGGTCATATGGGACTCCGCTGGAAGTAAAATAGATGGAGATCCGTTGTCCCAGGATACTGATGGTCTCGTCCGCCATATTAACAACAGCCCCAAAGTGCCACATAAATGCGGCGCCAATCATCATGTCATAGTGGTCATTAGGCAACACTACAGCTGGAGCGGATGCGCCAGCTGACCTGAACCTCAAAGGCAATGAGCTATATGCGCCTTCTGACACAGTACTTTGTGCCCCTGCAGTTCCATACTTACTAAGTGGTCCACATCTGGCTTCAGTGGAAGCTTAGCCATAAGATTAGCAGATTATATTGACAGGAGTGCCTGTATCAATGATAGCCTAAGTTTTGGTATTCTGTACGAATATTTCACAATATGTACATTACAAATAAGAAGAACCCTTGGTGTTTGTTACATAAACATCCAAGGGCTTTTATTTATTTAGAAAAGTGAGCATACTAGACCCGACATGAGGATACTCCTTAGCAATTTTTTCTACAGGAATTTTCATCACCATCCCCTCCATGGCTGCGACATATGTGGAAGGTTGCCCGTCAACCATACCATTCCACTCAAGGGTTTTCCAGGATTATGGCTTATGCACATCTCTGTGGAAATCTATGTCTGCGTTATTGGGGTCTCTTCCTCAGCTTGAGGCCAAAAGGGGGTAAGGGATCTGTTGATATAGTAAATCCTCAGAGTAGCCCAGGTCTGACACAAACTGACTCATGATAATTATCAAAAACAATTAAATTTGAATTAATGGAAGCAGAGCATCCTTTCTCTACTCCGCTCACCCTTTTCCCTGTTCATTTGGGACAACGGATACTGCATGGACCTTTGGGTAGGCCTGACAACTAACCACATAATGTCCTGTTTGGCCACATGAGAAACAAGAATTTGGGACCGGCACTCATCTCTGAATCACCCCAGAAGGTCTAGGTCTACTATTAAACCATGGGTTATTATGGGCCCAAGGATAAGCGGATTAATCATAATAGGGACGGAAAGGACCCGCCCATGAGTTAATTGACCGAGGAGTAACCCATGGATAGCCCCCATATTGTTGGGATACTTTGTTTAGCGGAATTTTAATGGCGGATGCAGGATCTTTCAACTCCATGCTGGAAGCACTAAAGGTGATGGATAGACGTTGATATGACGGATGATTTTAAGTAACTCCACACCCTCCTGAAGAGTGTATGCTATAGCATTATGCAATTCGTAATAGGGCTTGATAGCCGCCATCATTGCTATTCCCACCTCCTCATTAGATAAGACATTCGCACCCAACAACACATGAGCCTCATTAGTGTACCGCTCTGCAAACTATAATAAGGACTCATCTTTTTGAAAAGATATTGTAAAAATTTACCTTGAGCTGAGCCATCTTTTCTTTGCCCCCAAACAGGCGGATTACAGTCTCCTTCACCTTCTTGTAAGCTACAGTACTATTTTCAAGATAAAATATAACTTGATCAGTGCTTGAAACGTCTAACACAGATATCAACAGTTTAGCTATCCACCAATTAGAAGCCCCCTCTATGAAAAAATCAAACTGCTTGAAAACTTGTGTATGTTACCATCACGGTTAAATGATGGCACCCTGTCACTTCAGATTTCCTCCTCCTTAACAACCTTATTTAATTTATACTCTGAACAGTCTAGCTGCTCCATTGTGCTGCTCAAGGGTTGGCAAGTTGGTTGGTGTGGTCACCTACCAAGATTGTTGGCGGAAGGCATGGCTAAGCTGCTCGGTAATATTTTTGTTTTACTGAAAAAGCACTTTTTTGCGCCTTGAGTAAGGTATCCAAAGCAAACTTCAGCTCCCAATATTGAGATAATTCAATAATCGGAGGTAGTACCCCATCAAAGCGAGCTGGTTACGCCATAGGTGCAATTATGAAGTTGTTGATAGTTGATCAATGGCCCCCCTGTAGTGAGCACCACTATAAACTTTTGGTGAATATGGATTATTTCTTCTGAACGAGTTGCACAAATTATAGCCCATTAAGCAACGGCCAAATGATATGGAGATCGTTGGTCCCCCAAATAAACGTAATAAATTTTTATAAAATATGAAACAATCGCCCCAGCTACGCTATTTTATTTTAATATGATATAACCAAAAGACCCTCTCTGCTTATGCTCTCTAATTACCCGTACTTCCTTCTTTCTTACTCTCTTTTTTTTTAAAAATCATCCCCATCTTCTCTCTCCCACTTAACCCTTAACCTTCAGTATTCTTCAATGGATTTGACACATTTTGATTGTCAATCTCTATTTGGTATCAATGAAGAGTTTTTTGATCATTGAGGCTTCAACAGAAGTTCTTAATTCGATGAACCAGATTACTCGCCCTCAGAGCTTGCTTCGCATCTAAATTACAATCCACTGGAACACTAGCTTATCATCCAGTCATATTAAGATCTCATCAGTGTAACCGTACCAGGGGGATAGGATCAGCTTAAAAATGAGCTGGTCATCATTGCTGGCAGTTAATAACTTTATAGCCCCTCAACTCTTGCTGGAGATAGGCTTGGCGGGAGTTCCTAGTCATATCTACTCCCTCCAGTTTAACCCTATCAGGTACCTCCAATTCACCTGAGGCTCCTAAGACATAGTGACTGACAACTTCAAAAACCCCTTAAGATTCATCATCAGAGGGGTTATAAATGCATATCTGAGAGTCCCATAGTTGTGAGGTAAGTTCAGGGCTTCCTTTGTTGCAGGAAAGACCCTGAGGGCGCCCATCTACCCTATTAGCTTTTGGAGAAGACTCTGTAATTGGTACAGCTCTACATTTAGCCTTTGATGTAAGGGGTTTGGGCTGCCCTATAGCCACTTGTTTTGGACTAGAGATGACTAGAGGAGCTTTTGAGGGAGAATGAGGTAGCATATTGGAAGTAGGGGACAATGGAATCACTTAGGTAGGCCGGTATGGAGAAAATGAAGGATGTAGAAATCCAGCTATTTAGGTGCTCGCTGGTGCTAACGCCGCTGACTCCCACAAAGAATTTAAATAAAAACAAAAAAAACTACTATAAAATTGGGTTTTTATAATTTTATGAGGAGTGCGGGAGTAAGCAAAAAATGATTTTTCTAGATTTTTGATCAAACAGTATTTAAACTGTTTCATGGGTTGAGAGGAATTTGAGGATAGTTTTGGAATAGCTTAGCAAGTTCCAAATTAGCTAATATGGAAGATGTTCCTAACAGATCTGGGGAAAAACGATTTACTTTTATATTTGAAACTGATAGTTGGGGGTTTTGGGGTAACACAAACCCATGTGGTAAGGTCTTGATGAACTTCAACCAATCACCGCTAGCTAAAGTATTTTCACCTTGGGGACCTCCGCCACCCCTATATAAAGGGTGTGGCCCCCACATAGGTGCGTTGAGGGACTTAGTGATGGTGGGGGAGTAGCTTCCGCTGATTGCCCCAAATTTTAGCGTGTGGTCAGAGTAATCCAAACATTCAATTTTCCATTTGGTGCCCATGCAGGAGCCAAAATAGTGCTACCCCAATCAATGGTGTTTCACCAAGAATTGGCCAGGGTCTTTGGCTGATTTCCACAACATTTTTGTTAACGTTATTATTATTAAAATCGCCTTTGAATTTATTGGAATCTTTTAAATGGCTGACTTTTCCTTGTTTTAGCTGAATTTGACCCAAGACATTCTTCCTCTGCAGCTGAGAGGGCAAATGTCCAACATCATCCCCATAAAAATCAAGGGGGGAGAATAAAGCCAAAGGAAGCGACCATATACTCGGTTGATGGTGATTCAGGCAGCTAGCAGTTTAATAAATATTCATACCTCTTTGTAGGTAATGGTGAAAGGGCCCTCCCAAATTGATCCAAGTTTGCCACTTCTAGAGTTGATTCGGTTATGGTAGTATAGAATCATATCTGATACTTGGAATGTAGGCAGGGGGTTTGAAGCTCATTGGCAGCCCTTCCTTCCATATAAACCGTTTTTACTAAGTTATTCATAGCCTCATCTTGGAGTTGAATGATACACTGAGCAACCTTCTCATATTTCTCTTGGGCTCCTCAACTTGAGAGGAGAGTACATCTTTTGCTAAAAGAGCAGGGATTCCAGGCTCCCGCCCATACAAGACCCAAAATGGAGACATTTTAAATCCAATGATAGCTAATCCTGTAAGCCATCAGAGCACTAGGTAGGTAATGATCCAAGTAAAGTGGATCAGATTAGGCACTTTTTCATAAAATGGAGACCAAGGTTCTATTTTCTTCCACGGTCCCATTTTTGGGGGGATTGTAGGAGCGGAGAAAGCTTTTGGGCTCCCATGGTTGTAGCTAGGATTTTTACTACTTGAGGTGAATTTTCTTCCATTACCACAGATTAATACTTGGGGACAGTCATTCTGAGAAAAGATGTTTTTGAAATAAAAACATGGCTGTGGCCTTAGCCTTTTGAGCTGGGAGAGCTACAGCTTCCACCCACTTTGTGAAATGATCAATAGATACTAGGATAAATTTGTTTCCACTAGTAATCTAAGGAAGGGGACCTACTACATCCAAATTTATGATGTGGAATGGTTGTTGTGGGGTAGTGGGTTGATATTGGTATCTAGTCTTGAAACCAGATTGCTTTTTACATGAAAAGCAAGCTTCCAAGACGTTATGATAGATACCATCACTCCATCCCAAAAACCGTTCTTTAATCCACTCATAAGTTTTCTTTGCCCCTCCATGCCCTAGTGTGGAGTGGGCTTCTACGATAGCATGTACACATTCTGAGGGCTGAAGGTAAGGCAGCCATTTTGCCCTCACCTTCTTATACAACTTTTTCATTCTACACTTTAGTGTTACAGGAGTGTCAGGCTAACATCTTCTAGACGGGCTCATCCTCATCCTCCCATTCATTGGGGGTCATTAATAAGTCATGTAACCGCTCCACTTCACTGTTATCCAAATGAAGGACTGGCAGCCTAATCAACCCATCAACATTTAAGTGAAGGGTCCCAGATTGGTGTTCAATCTTCATATCATCATTATGAAGCTTTATAGCCTATCAAGCTAGCCTGCCTGTAGGGTCCTTCATGTTCTGTAACCACTTTAGGGAAGTGTAGTCTGTAACCAAAGTGAAGGCAGTCCCATATAAAAAAAGGCGGTAATGCTTCACGGCTAACAAAATGGCAAAGCTCTCCTTCTCAGTTACACGAATATTGCTTTCCACTTTTAACAGCATCTTGCTAAAATAGGATACTGGATGATCTACACCATTTTCAAGTAATTGGGCTAAGATGGCCCCTAATACATTGTCATAGGCGTTGGTAAACAGGATAAATGGTTTATTATAATCAGGGTGCAAAGAATAGGACGTTGTTGTAGCAGTTGTTTTAATGTCTCAAAAGCGGCCTTCTGTTCAGCACATTAATAGAAAGGTGTGTTTGGTAATAAGCGAACAAGAGGTCTTTGGAGATGGGAAAACTTGGGTATAAACTGATGGTGATACCCCATCATCCCTAGGACTATCTGTATATCCTGTAATATTTTAGGGGGAAGCATTTTTGAAACTGCTTCAACCTTATCTTGCATGGGTTAGATTATTTCTTATAGAATGGAATGTCTAAGGAAATCCAATTTCCGTTTAAGAAGATACATTTTGTACATCTAGTACTAAAAAAAAAAGATACATTTTGTAGGCTTCAACTTAATATTTGACTTGCGTAATCTTTGAAACACCTCCTTCAGATGATCATGATGTTCATTGAAGGTTCTGAAAACACTTTGATATCATCAAGATATATAATGACACATGTTAACTTTAGGTCTTGCAATATATGGTCCATCGCCCACTGAATAGATGCAGGTGCATTACACAATCCTTGTGATTTTCAGGCTAGTTGGAAAGGACCATATTACAAATGAGAGCACATTCTCCTGATCTTCAGGGTAAAGGTCCATTTGCAATAGCCACTAGACAAGTCCATGGCGGAGAAGAAGTTGGAGCCAGAGAGTTGGGCCAGAGCATCATCAATACGGAGGATAGGATAACTATCCATTTTGTGAGAATATTCAATTTTCAGTAGTTCATAACTAACTGATACCTCCGTTTTTCTTTTTAATAAGCATTAGATGAGAAGACCAAGGGCTTTGGGAAGGGAATAGTAACCCCGCATTAGCAATTGCTTGAGCTCCGTCCTCATTTGCTCTTCTTTCACCTTCAACTTATGGTAAGGTTTGGATCAAATAGGGCGGGCAACACCCAAATCAATAGAGTGGCACCAGCCATTCATGTGACCATAATCATTATCAGATTTAGAGAATATGTCGCTATAGTCATCAAGGATAGTGTGAACTTTTTTTAACTCATCTGGGGTCAGCTCATCTGAGATATGACGTTAGGCAAGGTACACACCAGATTATCCGTTGGCAGGCACATATCCTTCATGGAATCAATGAAGTGAATTTGTTCATTGTCCTTCACTTGGATCAACAACCCTCTGTTAATCTCCTGGTATTTTTTACAACTATATTCTTAAAGGTAAGGTTTCCCAACAGCAACGTTATGGGCCTCTGATAGGATGGGTCAAAAATGCCAGGCAATATCTGAGGCTGTAAAGAGCTACCGCCCATAATAATAATGAGGTGCATCAAATAGTGGCGTGGGATTTGAAGCGTGACTTTTGTGTCAACCATTTGTTGTTCAACAGGATTAATCATGACTTCATCTGCAGCATAGAACTAATCTTCCTTAGCATCCACTGAATTGGGTAATTTCTTGGTGATGCGCCCAGAATTGGAGCAAGGGCAGGTTTATAGCTGCAAAGGGATATACAACCAGGAAAGAGTTCATGCTTATTGAGTTCTTTATTTGATAAGACTAAAGGGACACATAGTTGCATAACGATAGGATGCCTTGCTTCATATTGATTATTCCCTCAAACTTAATAATAAACTGAGTGCTGATGAGCATATCATATGCATTATTGTCCAAAGCCAAAGCAGGGGCTGATAAAATAAGCTTCCCAATTCAAATGCGAAGGAAAGAGTATGCCCTGATTGCACAGGTATTATTTGGGCCAGCGGTTCCAAAATCTTGTGTGTACTCCAAGTCAGGTGGTAGCTTTATCTTCTTGATAACCTTATTAGAGATCACATTAACGGGGAACCGTGTCCATGATAGCCAGCATTTAGACCTTTTTGAATGACCACTTCAACCTTAGTTAGCGTTCCTCCAAAGTTACGCAACAAAACTAAGACCACTTTGAGCCGTTAAGTGGAGGTGAGTTTTTTTAGCAGTCTCAGGGTATTTATCCATGATGGACTTCATGGGCTGGACCAACTGAAGAGGTCAAATTAAACTAGCTAAGAATTGATTACCATTGCTGGAAGTAGCAATAACTTTGGTCCATCCTAAAATTTGGCTGAGGTATGTTCACTTAGGTATGGTGGTAAAATCAACTCCTCCATCGTTTAAATGATCTGCAACCTCTAGTTCCTCAGGTGCACTTAAAATTTAGTATCCAACTTCATTGCAACCCCCTCAGATTCCTCCTCAGGGGTATAAAAACAATGGGCAAAGCCGCAATGGAAATAAGGGAGATGGCTACAGAAGACTGAATAGCCTTGGGAGCTGCATTTTCCAGCTTGGCTGGAAGAGAAGGCACAGAGGCATTGTAAGCTTTTGCGACTGTATGGGTGTTACATTTTTACAGGGCTTTGATTTGTGACAGATTGGGGTCAGCCTGATCCACACATTGACCTCATGAATATTGCTTCGAATTCATGTATGAATTTGGAGGTCAAATTTGGGAAATTGGACCAATTGATAAATTTTTTAGATAAAGCGATGGTAGGTAAGAGTTGAGGACCCACAAACAAGGACTGATCCGGCGTATTGAATGACTGGCATCCTGAATCCTCCAAATGGTTGTTATGTGGGATATGGGACTTTCCTGAACCACAATTTGGATGTTTCTCAAGAGCCAAAATTAGGTTTTTATTGAGTTAATTTAAACTATTGAAAATGCTTTAAAATGAGGAAATGGCAACTGGAAATACAGTTTCATTTTCTCAAACAAAATTTATCAAAATAAAATCACATTGCTTAATAAAATTTATTTAAATTTTATTTCAATTGGAAGGCAGAATAATGAGCTCAGCAAGTGAGCTAGGCCAGGCATTGGCCTCATTCGCAGCCCTAACTTGGGGTCAGGCTATGATGCTTGCTTGTAGCATTACTGGAACCTTTTTCAACAAAAATGTCACGAATTCTGGAAATGGGAATGGGTGAGAGGGTGGTTTTCAGCGGGATTATCAGTCATGTGGTCAGTGACATGGCTGGTGCTGTCCAACTCATTTGTCTCATTTTGGCAAGAGCCCATGAGTTACATGATTCATTAGAAGGAGTAACAACCTTAAGTTGCACTGAGAGAGCAGGTTTATCAGGGAAAATATGCACAAGTGGCTTAACTACCAATGGTTCAACAGATGGATGCTCCTCAATGTTTAGATCCAAGGTTGTCACTTCGCTTCATGTAATGTGGCACATACGTTGAGTTCACCACATCTAACAAGGGCTCCTTGATGTCACAGATACTTGTAAAAGAGCATTTCACTGAGATAATATATCTGGCTAGAGAGGGTTGAGAAGTTAACCCAGATAACAGGGCAGCAATAGCATCGTCAAGGGTGAGCAGGGTAGAGGCGGACAACCTTTGCGCAGAGAGGTAAAAACGTTCAGCAAAGGTATTAAGCGATTCACCCTCATACAAATTAAGGCGCATAAAGGCCTTTTTTTCTTAAGTAGACTCTGTTTTGATTCAAATTCAGCCATAAGAGTCTCCTTCCCATCAGCCCAGGTATACCTAGGTTTCAGGTGGGGTACAACCATCTCTTGTGCTAAGTGACTTAAACAAGGAAGGATGTGTCAGATTTTTTGCTTGTCTGAGGCACCATACATAGTGGCTTCATAAGAATATAGGAAGGTAGCAATGCTCCCTCACCAGGGGTGAACTTGTCCTTAATGGAGAGTTTGTAAGGGCGGTGTTTAAGCTCCTCAAGGCGAGATAAAACTCTGGTAAGTTGCTTTTTCATAGCAACGAATTTTGGTGTGCGGGGAATCACTGTAGTGTGCACCATTTTATAGGAATCCAGCTAATTAAATGCTTTGGTGCCATTGCTGCTGGATCCCACAAAGAATCTAAATAAAAAAAATAAACACTACTATAAAATTTAGAGTTTTATAATATTATGAGAAGTATGGGAGTTAACAAAAAAGTGATTCTTTGATTTTTGACTGAACAGTATTTAGACTGTTTTGAGGGTTGGGGGAATTTGAGGATAGTTTTGGAATAGCTTAGTGGCTTCCAAATTAGGTAGTATGGAAGGTGCTCCTATCAGATCTGGAGAATTATGATTTACTTTTTGGGAAACTGAAAGTTAGGGTTTTGGGGCAGCATGAACCCATGCTAAAAGGTCATGATAAAATTTTTGGGTAACCAGCTGATTTTTGCTCGCTGGTGCTTTATGTTAAATGATTTCCACCAAGATTTAAATAAATTTAAATTTTTAATAAAAGATCTCTAAAAAAACTTAATTTTTATGAATTTTATTAGGAGCGTGATAATAGGAAAAAATCAATGACCAACAACAGCCAACTACTATTTAAAGTAATTCAATGGTTGAGGGGAATTTGGGGATATGTTTGGATAGCTTACCCTAATTTAAATTAGAAAATATGAAGGAATGATGTATTATAATCTGGGAACTTGCTTTAGGGCAGCTGAACAAGAGAAGATGAATTCTGATTGGCCCAAACATACCCATGAGGTAAAATTTTAATGAACTTGAGCCAATACTCATATGAGAAATTTCTTGCACCTTGGGGGACCCCCGCCAAGCCTTTAAAAGGGGGATCCCCGCGTAGGTGTATTGGAGGACTTTGTTGGGGTTGGGGGAGTGCCATCCGGTGATTGTTCAAAGGTCTGTGGTGAGGTCAGAGTAATTTGACCTTTGGATTTTATGTTTGGTGCCCATAGAGGTTTTGAACTAGTGTTACCCCAATTAATGGGGTTCCACCGAGAATTGGTCAGGGACCTTTGACTGATGACCTTAACTTCATCATTTTTATTATTATATGAGCTCTTAACAACATCAAAAAATTGCAATTAACTGATATTTCCCTTTTTCAGCAGAACTCTACCTAAAACATTCTTATTTTTGAGCTGCAAAGGTAAATGTCCACCATCACCCGCCTCAATAATGTTGGGGGGCAAGTAGGACCGGAAAAACAGTCATGTACGCAATTGTTAGTGATGCCTGTAGCTAAAGGTTTAATAGAGTACTCATTTCCCCTTTTGTAAGTGATGGTGAAGGGACCCTCCCATATTGATCCAAGATTACGGCTTCTAGGGTGATGCGATTTTAATAGTATAAGACCATAGCAGACACTTGGAATGTGGGCAGGGGGTTTGGAGCTCATTTGCAGCCTACAATTCTTTAGTCACCGTTTTGGCTAGATTAGTCATAGCCTCAGCTTGGAGTTGGATGAATTCGCTAAGCTAATCTACGCATGACTCTTTGGGTTCCTCAAATCTAGAGGAGAATACATCTTTAACTAAGAGAGCAGGTATTTCTGGTTCACCCATACAAGTCATGGAAGGGGGACATTTTTCAGATCTGATGATAACTGACCTGGTAAGCCATAAGGGCACTGGGTAAAAATTGGTCCCAGTGAAGTGGATCAGAAGAGGCCATTTTATATAAGATGGATATCAAGGTTCCATTGGCTCTCTCCACAATCCTGTTAGTCGTTGGATTATATGGAGTGGAGAAAAGTTGTTGAGCCTCCATGGAGGTGGCCAGGATTTTTACTACTCGAGGTGAATTTTCTTCCATTATCACCGAATAATACTTGAGGACAGCCATTTTGAGAAAAAATATTTTGATGTAAGAAGGTGGCTGTGGCTTGGCCATTTTTAGCAGAAAGAGCTACGGCTTCCACCCACTTATTGAAATGGTCAATGGCTACCAGGATAAATCAGTTGCCACAAGTAGTCTGAGGGGGGGACCTACTACATCCAGACTAATTGTGTGGAAAGGTTGTTGTGGGGTAGTTGGCTGATATTGATACCTAGGCTTGAATCCATATTGCTTCTTGCAAATAAGGCAGGCTTCTAAGACAAAAACAATAGATTCCATCATTCCATCCCAATAAGATTGATCCTTAGTCCACTCATGAATTTTCTTGGCCCCTCCATGATTAGAGTGGAGTGGGCTTCTAGGATAGCAGGTACACGCTCCAACGGCTGAAGATAAGACAGCCATTTTGTTCCCACCTTCTTATATAAGTTCCCATTCTCCACTTTAGTGCTACAAGAGTGTCGGGCTAACATCCTCTTTAAAGGCTCATCCTCATCTCTCCAGTCATTTGGGTCATTAAGAGATCATGTAGCCTCTCCGCCTCACTGTTATCCAAGTGAAGGACTGGCAACCAAGTCAACCTTTCAACATTCATGTGATGGTATCCAACATGGTGTTCAATCTTTAAGTTATAAGGCTGGAGCTTTAGAGCCCAGCGAGATAACTGGCCCGTAGGGTCTTTTATATTCTGTAGCCATTTTAGAGATGCATGGTCAGTAACCACAGTGAAGGTAATTCCATATATGAAAGGGCGGTAGTGATTACAGCTAACAGAACAGCAATACACTCTTTTCCGTCACACTGTAATTACTTTTAGCCTTGGACAGAATCTTACTAAAATAGGTTACATGATGATCTACACTGTTTTCATCCAATTGGGCTAAGTTGGCCACACTGGCATAGTCTGACGCATCAGTGAATAACTTGTTAGGTTTATTATAGTCTGGGTGCCGTAGGATTTGGCGTTGTTGCAGCAGTTGCTTCAGCGTCTCAAAAGCAGCCTTATGTTTCGCACCCCACTGAAAAGATGTGTTCTTGGTAAATAGGCTAACAAGTGGCTCCCTGAGCTGGGCAAACTTAGGGATGAACTGGTGGTAATATCCCATTATCCCATGAAATACTTGAATATCCCTTAAATTTTTAGGTGGAGGAATCTTTGTGATCGCTCCAACCTTATCTTAGATTGGTGAATTACTTTTTGAGAAATGGAGTGTCCAGGGAAATCCAATAAATTTTTGGAAGAAGGTACACTTTGAGGATTTCAACTTGATATTAGACGTGCGTATCTGATGAAGAACCTCCTTTAGGTGTTCAAGATGTTCGTTGAAAGCTTTTGAAAATACTGTGATGTCATTGAGGTAGACAATGACACAACGTAACTTCTAGTCTTGCATTATATGCTCCATTGCACGCTGGAAAGTTGCAGGTGCGTTGCACAACCCTTGAGGTAATCAGGTTGGTTGGAAAAGACCCTCACTAAAAATGAGAGCACATTTCTCCTGGTCTTCAGGAGAGAGATCCATTTGCCAATAGCCGCTAGCTAAGTACATGACAGAAAAGAAATTAGAGCCTGAGAGCTGGGCCAAGGTGTCATCAATGCGAGGGAGAGGATAGTTATCTTTTTTGTGAGGTTATTTATCCTATGGTAATCCATGACTATCCGATGTCCTCCATTCTTCTTTTTTATTAGCAATAGAGGGTTATACCAGGGACTTTTTGAATGAACTAGCAACCCCGCATATAGTAACTGTTGAAACTCTGTCCTCATTTGTTGTTCTTCCACTTTTGCTTTGTTATAAGGTTTTGACCGAATGGGATGGACATCACCCACATCAATGGAGTGGCATCAACCCTTCATGTGGCCATAGGAAGTATCGTTTGGAAAATACACCACTATAGCCTTTGAGAAGAGTGTGAACATTTCCAGCTCATCTGGGGTCAGCACATCCGAGATATGGACAATGTTAAGGTAAATACCAGGTTATCCGTTAACAGCCTATATCCATCATAGTACAAATGGAGCGAATTTGTCTAATGTCCTCTACGGGGACTAAAACACCCTCTGCCAATCTCCTGGTGTTTTTTACAGCTATGTTATTATGGTGAGGTTCCCCAATAGCAAAGTAATGGGACTTTGATGCACATGGTCAAGAATGCTAGGTAATGCCCAAGGCTCTAAAGAACTGATTCCCTCAATACTAATGAGGTGCAACAAACAAGGACGTGGGATTTGTAGTGTGACTTTGGTGTCAACCACTCGTTGTTCACCAGGTTTAATCACTATCTCATCTGAAAGATAAAAAGGATACCTTCCCTAGCATTTACTGAATCTGGCAACTTATTTGTGTTGCGCACAGAAGTAGTATAAGACAAAGGTATCGCTGCGAGGGGGTATTCAACCAGATAAGAGTATTTGTGCTTACTGGATTCTTTATTATATAGGACTAACGGGACTTGATAACTGAGTAATGAGAGGTAACCTTGCTTCAGGTTAATTATTGCCTCATACTCAATCATAAACTGAGTTCCAATGAGCATATCATGTGCATTTTTATCTAATGTCACAGCATAGGCTAATAAAATAAGCTTCCCAACTCTAACGTGAGAAGAAGAATAAGCCCCAATAGCTTGAGTATTGTTGAGCTAGCGGTTCCAAGTTATTGTGAGTACTCCAAGTCAGGAGCTAGCTTTATCTTCTTGATAAGCTTAGTGGAGATCAAGTTGACTGGGGAGCCAGTGTCCAAGATGGCCAATATACGGACTTTTTGAATGTCTACTTTAACCTTAGTGAGAGTCCCTCGAAAGTTAGGCGACAAATCTAAAAACTCCTTGAGCTGTAAGGTGAAGGTGTTTTTTAGCAGTCTCAGGGTAGTTATTTATGATGGTTCATAAGGATGAACATGCTGAAGAGGTCGAATCAAGCCAGCTAAGAAATGGGCACCATCACTGGCAGTGTCAATCACTTTTGGACATCCTAGGATTTGACTGAGGTACGTTTCCTCAGGGATGGTGGTCTCATCTACTCCTCCAGCGTTCAAATTTTTAGGAACCTCCACCTCTGTGGGAGCTCTCACTATATAGTAGTAAAAATCATCATAACCCCCCTCAGATTCGTGCCCAAGGGTATTATCAACAACTGGCAAGACTGCGATGGAGGTAGGAGAGATGGCCGCAGGAGATTGAATAGCCTTAAGGCACGCCTTTACCAGCTTAGCTAGAGGGGTAGGCACAGCAGCTTTATTGAGCTTGTGCGGATGGATGGTAGTTGCTACCTTACAGGGCTTTGATTCATTAGAAACAGTGGTAACCTATTTATATTTCACATGAGGAGCAGGTTTTACAGGGAGGGCAGTCATAGGTGGGCTCACTCTTAGCTGAGCAACTGGCGGTAGCTCTTCAATAGTGAGAGCTGAAGGAATCACCTCGACTTCCTTGGATGTTGCACATGAATAGAAATAGGCAACATCTACTAACGCCTCCTTTAGGTCACAGGTATTTTGGAAATGGCGTTTTACTGAAATAATATGCCTGGCTAGAGAGGGCTGAGAAGCTAGCCTAGACAACAGGTTGGTGATAGTATCATCCAGGGTGAGCATGTTAGAGGTTGTTAAATTTTGCGCAGCGAGGTAAAATAGTTCAGCAAAGCCAAGGAGTGGTTACCCTCATACATGCTAAGGCGCATAAAGGCCTGTTTTTCCCTAATTAGACTCTGCTTTGATCCAAGTTTATTCAAAAGAGCCTTCTCTACCTCTGCCCAAGTGTGCAAAGGGTCCAGGTAAGGCACTATCCTCTCTTGCGCTAGGTGGCTTAAACAAGGATGGATATGTTGCACTTTTTGTTTAAAAGTAGTGCCATGCATGGCAGCTTCATAAACATACAAGAAAGTAGAAATGTTTCCTTCACAAGGGGTGTATTTGTCTTTTATAGGGAGATTTAAAGGGCGCTGCTCCAACTCTTCAAGATGGGACAAGGCACTGGCAAGTTGATCCTCAAGAGCAATGATTCTGGCTATACAGGGGTTCCCTGTAGTGAGCACCATTTTGTGAACCAGCTGATTTTTGCTCGCTAGTGCTTTACGCCAGCTGGTTTACACAAAGTTTTTTTAACTTAATGTTTTAAATAAAAAGCTCTAATAAAACTAGATTTTTTTGAATTTAATTAGGAGCACAATAATAAGAAAAAACAACGACCCTTGACATCCAACTATTTAGTATTTAAAGTAATTTGAAGGGGAATTTGGGGATATGTTCAGAATAGCTTAACCTAGTTAAAATTAGGAAATATGATGAAATAATGTATTATAACTTGGGAACTCGCTTCAGGACAGCGAAACAAAGGAAGAGGAATTCTGATTGGCCCAAACGGACCTTTGAGGTAACGTTTTAATGAACTTGAGCCAATCCCCATCTGAGATATTTCTTACATCTTGGGGGACCCCGCTGAGCCTATAAAAAGGGGGGTCCCCACATATTTGCATCAGAGGACTTTGTTGGGGTTGGGGGAGTGCCATCCAATGATTACCACAAGGTCTGTGGTGAGGTCTTAGTAATCTGACCATTATATTTCTACCTTTGGTGCCTGTAGAGGTTTTGAACTAGCTTTACCCCAATTAACGAGTTTCCACTGAGAACATCCAAAGATTTTTGGCCAATTTCCTCGACTTTATCATATTTATTAATATTAAATGAGCTCTTAACAACGTTGGAATATTGCACCTGGCTGACATTTCCCTTTTTTTGGCGGAACTTTACCTAAATATTTTTTACCTTTGAGCTGCAAAGGTAAATGTCTGAAAACTTTAACCAATCACCACTAGCTAAAGTATTTTCACCTTGGGGACCTCTGCCACCCCTATAAAAGGGGGTGGTCCCCACGTAGATGTGTTGAAGGACTTGATGATGGTGGGGGAGTACCTTCCGCTGGTTGCCACAAAATTTGGCATGTGGTCAGAGTAATCTGACCGTTCAATTTTACATTTGGTGCCCGTTAAGGAGTTAAAATAGTGTTATCCCAATTAACAGGGTTCCACTGAGAATCGGCCAGGGTTTTTGGCCAAATTCCACAATATTTTTTGTTAACATTTATTATTATTAAAATCACCTTTGAGATTTTCAGATTCTCATAAATGGCCGAGGTTTCCTCATTTTGGCTGAATTTGACCCAAGACATTCTTCCTCAGCAGCTGAGAAGGCAAATGTCCAACAAGGGACAAGGAGAAGTGATGATTGCATTTACCAAAATTCTTTTTGAGCTAAAAATAGATTGGAATACTACCAATCACCGCCACTATCCTTTATCATCTTCACAGGATATAAAAGTATTTTGTAGTGGAAGCTCCGCAGAAGCAGGTTTCCAAAAGGAGGCAGATGTAGTTTAGGCTAGAGTTTGGAGTAGATGCTTTCCTTAAAGCTACTTGATTAAGTAAAATTTATATATGTCAGCCAATGCTAGCAAGGCCTCCCTAAAATCTTGTACATTTTGGAAAGAGCGCTTAACTGAAAAGATACGCATCTCCAAGGTGGGATGGGACGCTAATATGGCCAATTTAGCTGCAATGGCATCGTCTAGTGGTTGCATTTTTGCAAGCAGTTAAAGTTGAGTTTGAATGTAAAACTGCTCATTAAACGAGGCGATCTATACTTCTCTTTTTCAGGATAAGGTACATAAGACTGTTTTTGCCTTTTAAAAATAGGGAGCAAAAACCTCAATAAATTCTTGTTTACTCTCCGCTCAGATGCTGAGGATGGCAATGTGTAAAACCATTATTTTTCTGAGACATATGACTCAAGCAGGAAAGGATATACTTCATTCTAGTTGGTCATTTGCTTCTTCCATAGCAGCTTAGTACATAAAAAGGAAGGAGCCAATACTTCTCTTAGTTAGGGTAAACTTGTCACTAAAAAGAAGTTTTGTGGATACTAGGCTAGGCCCCACTAGGGCCTTGGAAAGAGTGATGCTCAAGCATTTTAATGCAAGACAAAGCAGTGGCTAAATGTAGTATAGAATAGTTTTTATAGTTTAAGTTCAGCGGAAAAGTTGTGAGGGTTACTTTCCCCACCAACCGCCATTTTTTGTTTTGTGGTGTATGGTTTCCTGTAGTGAGCACCACTTGTTGAATTCCTGGCATTTACTAATGCCCACTAGCGCTATTTTCACAGTATTTGACAATTTAGCAGTGCAGGAGTATTGAAATTTCAAGCTGCTTGTTAAAAAATAAGGGTTCTATTACTAAGTATAGTAAGCTAGAAACTTTAAAACTATTAAAGGAGGCGTTTTTATAGTAGTTTTTACTAATCTTGGAGATGGGGTAAAAAATAACTCAATCATTATGTGGCTTCTTAGTATTTAAACAATATGAGGCTCAAAGTATTTTCTCTCTCATGGCAATCACTTTTGCAATCCATTCAATTCAAGTATGAATCTAGTTTGATAAATCTCATAGAGGAGATTAGTCTGCGCCCATGTCAGGGAGCAGCTGGGCAAGTAAGGTAAGAGGAGCAGGTGGGAGGCCCACGGCCTCAAACATTCAAAAACACCCCGGAGAAACTGGCGGAATAGAAAAAAATCGAAAAAAACTGGCGGTCACTATTTCCCCAGAAATTCTTACTTGGCAAGAACGATGCAACCAGTACATCAATACGCCGCACTCCCAGCCACTTTTGTCGGTGGAATATGGAGTCTGCATGTTTCTGGACATCCAACAAACAGCATTATGGGAAAAATTTTGTGGAGATTTGCACACTTTTTTCCTGACCGCGGTGTACATCACACCTCATTCCATGTCATGCAGTTGGCTGGACCTAGGTTTCAAAAAAAGGAGGCAGCAGACAAGGCTGCTGCAGTGCGCGTCGTGATTGACCTCCCCAAAGGGCAATGGGTCGTCGAAATAAAATGCACTAGATGGACAAAATCCAACAAAATTTTCCTTACGTTTAATTTCTTGCCTAATATGGTAAAACGTGACATTTTCAAAAACACCTGAAAGATGGTCTCGCCATCTATGGTGAAATACAATTTTTCAAATTGCAACGCTTTATGCTGATGCCACACCTGTGCACCAGCAAAGCCATCGCAGTTCTGACTCCAACTGAGGAGATCATGAAGGACCTAACCCAGATCCCGCACTTCACTTTTATTAATATCAAAGGGCATACCACCCACCCTTTCCAGGTAACCATGGACAGCGCACCCCCCATCTGCACCCACTATGATGCATTCGGCCATAAGGCACATACATGCCCCACCAAGGAGGGCATCACATTCCAAGAGAGCCCCTCAGCGGCCATGGCCAGCGGAGAGGCGCACTACAAACCAACCATAAGCACCAAAGAGGCTTTCCCGTGGGGAGCACAAGGCTGCTACCTACTGTTAAAGTCTATTTCCCCGCAAGAGTGGAAGAAGGCCAAGCAGGCCCACAGAGCCGCGGCCAAGGAAGCAGCCAAAGTCACCACCACTATCCCACACTCCCAACGCCAGGAGGACATCAAAACCTTCGCGGTGGAAGCAAATTGGGAACCATCAACCAATTAGATTGGGAAGCCCATACCGATTGGGCCACCCAATCTGAGGATCTGATGGGTGACTCAAATTCTCCCAATCTTTGCAACCAAGCTCCGGTCAAAAATGACTTAGTCTTCAACCTACCTGAAGAAAAAGTTTTTTCCCCACTCAATGGTGCACTAAACTCATCCGCACTGCAAAAAATTCATCTGACATTGGGGAAACAAAAAGTGAAGGCAAAAGCCAATGCAAACATTTCTGCAAAAATTAACAAAAATACTGATAGCGTTGCTACAAACATCCGCGCTGCCGTGAAGGCCCATGGGGATCTAGAGGAGGCTAGTGGGCCCGGGGGCCCACCCCCTTGCACCTAAGGTACAATGGGGGAAACCTTCACTTTAGGGATGTTGAATATTGCCGGACTCAAGGCCTCGCCATCCCAGGCTAGGAAACTGAGTTTTTACAACAAAATTTACCCATGGATATCCTGGCCATCCAGGAGTCCCACTTTCCACGAGGTTCCGAGGAGGCTTGGAAAACAATGCTCCTCCCATCCCTATCCTTTTGGTCAAAGCGCTGTGGGGTGCTAATTCAGAAAAATAATTTTTTCAAATTTTTATTGTCAGAAATCTTCCTCAGTGGCCAAGTCCTTGTTGTCACTTTTTTATGGGCCGACGTGGTATATGCTATCATCAACATCTATGCCCCAAATGGTGCACGAGAGCATCAGGAATTTTTCTCATTGGTCAAATCCCTCCCGCTACCCTCAGACCCTTTTGTAGTCAGTGACATGAACTTTTGGCTAAACACTCCAACGGACCAGTGGCCTTCCTCCTCCCACGCCCCCCAGGGCCATATTGAACTTCATGTTCTAAAGGCCACCATTGGTTTAATGAATGTGCTGCCACGGCAAGCCCTGCTGCTTATGAACATGACACACCCCCACGTCCACAACAGCCAATTAAGGTCCATGTCCCGCATTGACCTTATCCTTATGGCAGCGAAGTTCCAACCTTACATATCCCACTTTAAAACAACAAAAATGGGATTCTCTGACCATCGACTGGTCTTGATAACCTACCACCTACCTGTCACAACTGCTAAGGCCCCACATTGGTGCAAAATTCGCCCCCCCCTGAGCTTGCGTCACCAGGATTTTCCACGTGGGTGGAATCAGCAATTTTGGCAAAAGAGTTTGTTGCGCCATTTTGCGCGGACCCCATTTCCACATGGGTAACTTTTTAAAGAAGATACCATCCGCCAATCTCGCCACCTCTCCTCCAGACGCACACGAGCCACATTGGCTGTCATTTCGCGCGCTCTGGCAGAGTTGGCACACCTGGAGTCCAATATCCCAGCTACAGGCTACAGCCCTACATGGGGCCAGAAGTGGGCGGAGGCAGCCGCTCACCTCAATGCGCTCAAAAGGCAACACAAACATCGGGTTTGTGTTCAGTACAGGGCCAAAATGCATCACAAAAGGTGACAAGTGCACCGCATATTTTTTTTTAAAAAATTTCGCACCATGCCAGACCGTGGCCTGCACACAGGTGCAAAGATTGGATGATTCCATTGCGGATATGCCAGCTGAAGTAGCAATCAAAACACAAAAGTATTACTCTGAGTTGTACCAATATAATCCAATTCAGCAAACCGAAGTGGTGAAATTTCTTGACTGAGCCTACATCTGCACCATTTCCTGATACCCGGAAACAATGAATTTGATTACTCAAAACAAATTATGGATAGCCATTTGTGGTGCACCAAATCGAAAATGCCCAGGCCCAAATGGCATTCCATATGAATTATACAAAATTGTACTTCAAATATATATCCCCTCTACTGTTGGCCTCACTTAACCAGAGCCTTTTGGAAATGAGCCTCCTGCCAGAGGAGAAGAGGCCTTCACCGTCACACTCTTCAAGAAAGGGGACAAGCTAGACTTAGCCAACTGGCGCCCCATTTCTTTAACTAACACGGATACAAAAATTTTAACAAAAATCATGGCCAACCATTTAGGGATAGTAGCATCTGCCACCATCTCCCCAGAACAATTCAGTCTCATACCCAGAAGGTCAATTTGGGACAACGCGCACTCTGTGGCCAACGCGTGCCAGTCTACAGCCTCTGGGGCACTTGCATTCTTGGACCAACAGAAGGCCTATGATAGAGTAAACTGAGAATACCTCAGGGCCTGCCTCCATCAATTCCACTTACCCCCTCGCTTCATCAACTGGGTGATGCTGCTCACGGAATCTGAAACAATGGCAGTACGTGGCCCTGGCTTCCTAACGGAAGTAGTCCGCCCTCAAAGGGGCTAGCGACAAGGGGACCCCCTTAGCCCACTCTTATACAACTTCAGCCTTGACCCACTACTTCGAAACGTGAATGCCCAACTCACTGGGGTCCATGTGCCAGGCAAGCCCCAGTCAAGATGATGGCGTTTGCAGACGACTGTGTGGTGGGGGTGTCTAATAAAAAAGATGAACGCGCAATTGAAGCTCGCATCCAGGTGTATTCCTGGGTAAGTAATGCTGCACTGAACGCCTCCAAAACCGAAATCATCCTCCTTGGTCGGTATCAAAACTGCTGGGCCCCTGCAACCAGTGCCCAGCCCAGCCCATCAGCTCACAAACGCGCTCGCCCTCCCAGCTCACCCCACACCACCCCACTGGTGCTCCCCTTTGTGCCACGCCCTACCATAGGGCCAGTCCGCCATCTGGGCGTGTGGGTGGAGGCAGGCAGATACGCATCAGCAGTAATAGAGAGTCATATTCTAGACAACGTGATGAAGCGCATCGCCTCCATCAGAGCCCACCCTACTTCCCTTACTGGCAGGGTTGTTTTAGCCAACTCTATGCTCCTATCCAAAGTCTGGTTCGGAGCACACGCCATCCCCTTATCCCCAAGCTTCTTCAAATCCTTGCATGCCCTGCTGCAAGGATGGCTATGGTCGGGCCGCCCTCCACCAGTACGGTTAGAAGTCATGTTTGGTCCTCATCAGCATGGTGGCATGGGCCTGCTTGACTTCAGAGCCCAAGCGGCCAAGATCTTGGGTACCTGGATTGTGGCTGTCACCGCCCCTACACTCCCCTCCCAACACAGGTCCCGCGCGGCCTGCTCCAATTTCTCCTGCGCCTTGGGCCTCAACAATCCATTGAACCCCCACTCCCTGATGAAATACCTGTCTTCACACCCATCGGCCACAGGCCCTCACGGTACTAAAACCCACTACAAACGAATCCTACTATCCATGCGGAGCGCTGAGTGGAGAATTTGTATTAGCGGACATACAACCTGAAGAGGCCGCCCCTCTCCTCAGTTCACACAAGAGGTACAGGGGTTACCCATCCATGATGGCGTGATCCCCATATGGCCCCATGACCTATCCAGGGTGGACTACCTGGACATGATGGACATCTCTTACTCCATTGAGACCCAAAAAACCATCTGGAAATACGCTCAACATCCTCTGTTGCAGCCTCAAATCCGCTCCCATGTGTGGCGCTGCCTGAGGCGGGTGTAAAGTACAGCTGAGCGCTCTAACGCTTTACACTCATCCTGCGTCGTGTGTGGCCAGTATGGAACGCGGTTTCACCGCCTGGATAAGTGTTTACCTCTAAAGTGATATGGCGCGAAGTTCAACGTTTACTGGGCCAGAATCAAACATATCCCTTCAGTCTGTCAAGAGATATGTTTCCTTTATTAATGGCCTCCCCCCTTCCACCCTCCCTCCATGCTCTGGTGGTCGCAATCGCCATGTGGACCATCCACACGATTATCTTGGATGCCATCGCAGGCTCCATCCCCGCCCTCCCAGAAGCTGTCCACAGATTCCGGTCTCATTTGGTGGACCACTTTCAAGCATGATGTTTGGATAACTCCCACCGCGCCGCCAACAGCTGGTATCCTCCTGGTTCCCAGTTTGGTTCATAAAATCAGACCCCTTCTTCCACACGTGTTTAATCGTGGCCACGGCTCCTTCACGCGTTCCCTCACCAATCATAAGTGGCGTTCCCGCTGGCAACAAGAGATAGCATCACTTTTCTGGGGTGCCTTCCCTGTTACTAATTAATATCTTGGTCAAGTCAATTTCGGAAGTGTCCGTCCCATGGTCAGCCTTCCCCACAATAAATTTAAAATTTAAAATTTAAAATTTTAAATATGAGGCTCAAAGTGAGAAGGCCAAGATTTCATTGCAAGATATGGGCATCTGAATTAGGGAATATGGGGTTATAACCTATACGAGATCTTGATTCTAACCCCTCTTCAACAGAACAGCTGATGGAGGGTTAGTACCAGGCAGAACAACTACGTTAGGCAAGTATTTAATATACTTAACCCAATCAGCGGGTGGAAAAAACTATTTGTACCTTGTGGGATCCCCTCCACACCTATGAAGGGTTGGTCTCCGCCTAGGTTTTTACTGAACTGTTGAGGGGCTGAGGAGGAGCTTCGTTATAACTTCTAGAATTTTAGCCGCAGGTTTGTCACAACATGTAACTTTTTAACCGGAAGATTTGGCCAAGAAGTATATAAAATAGCATTGCCCCAATTTGAGGGCACCCAATGAATTAACCAGGTTTTTTTTGCCGTTATTGCCTGTATTTAAACCCAGAACACCCTTATTAAGATAGTGTACTTGTAATTGTCTGACAACTAAACATCTGCAAGAGTAGCAGACGCGGATTCCATGGGGGTTAATTTCTTAAGCAACTCAGGAGGAAAATTTCTTTCTGTGAACAAGAGGGGTCAAACATTCAGGAAAGCCACAAAACCAAGCGCCTGAGTGTGTATCACCTCAAAGAGCAGGGCTAGATCATGAAGTCACAAGGCATTTATATTATGGACGACTCCAGGTGACTTTCATGATGGTATCCCAAATAAAGTAGGGATGGTAACAAGGTATTAAGTATGGCCACAATGGCATGGTCTTCACGCAGACCAGAGATTATGACATTTGGAGAGAACACAACTAATATATAGCTAATATAAAAATTTTCAAAATTTCATGCGTTTATTTGTTTATTTTACAAAAATATAATATTGACTTCAACCAGGCCTATAAGTCCTGTTGTCCTAAGTGCAGAAGCTTAATAAATTTTAAATCTGCATTAACCATGATAAAAAATCATATTTGGTTCTGAAGGATTAACATTCCAGAGTATTCATGATACCAAGTAGTATCAACCTATCCAGCCAAATTAGTCTCAGATTTTTACTAAATTTTCCTCTTGGTGTAATTTTATTGATGGATAGACATTAACTCATCCGGCGGAAGACTGTTTGTTCCATACTAGGGTAGGTATGTGCATTCCGTTGCATATAGGGTTTAGCATGCCTGAACATATTAAGGACTAGCTCACATTTACCAGCAGAGAGGAAGAATTGGAATGGTTCTATATAAAGCTTACACCAGAAAATTCAGTTCTGCTGGGTGCCAATTTTATCATTATTAATGGAACAAAAGTTTTTACAGAGATTACCAGTTAAGAGGAAGAGCCTTGAATGTCCCGCAATAATGGCTTCTTACATTCACCACCTCCAGACTCCCCCAATTTTCTGCACCAACTTCTGGGTGGTGAGAAAGGGAGATTGGGGAGTAACCTTTAAGGGTAGGTTGTCAACCACCTCTTGTATAAGACATGGGCTAAATCGCCTTAGAAATGATACGAAACCTTTTTTCCCCATTTTACTCTGAATGAATGCTTATGACGGTTGAGGACAGGGGATGCCCCCTAGACATACATTATACTTTACTCATTGGACAGAGGGACCACTACTGCCAGGGACTTAAGAGAGGGCGACATTCCTATGGGCTTTCAGCAATTTGATGGGCAAGAGAGTGGAGAACTTTTATGGAGGGAGGTGAGCGTCAGGGTGCAGGGCATGGAAAGCCATCACTAACGCACAATAATGAGCACAACAATGAGCGCTGACCCAACTGTACTCAGACAAATGAAAATGCCTTTCAGGCTAATAGGTAATCACCAAACGGTGAGTTTTCTGCAATGCCAAGATTAAATCAACTTTAGCCTATACCAAATCCACAACCAGGATTAGCTCTGTACTGCTGATTCCTTCCCTTTAAAGGGACAACTGAGAAACCTAACAACTAGGGTGCTGCTTCCAGTGAGCTGTAAGAGTCAACCAAAACGCCCAGTTTAAAAATCCGCCTCCACCAAATGGTAACCAGAGCATCTACTTGCAAATTTCTGGGAGTGCATATTCATATGCAGGTGCCTTATATCCAATATGATGGAGGAACACTTCTTATCACATGGTCAGGGAGACATTTCCTGTCTGCAAAACTTATATTTTCGAATTGCAATAGCCAAATGTTCTCAAAACAAGGATTGAGTGCTCTAATTTTGCTGCACATGGTCTACCGCACAGGGACTTCTGGGCAAATGCAATAGCCAATGGAAAACAAGGACTTTACCCCAGCGTGGCTTCATAAGGTGTAAAAATAATTGACATTTTTTGTGGCATTGTTGTATGCAAACTGTGCCAAAGGAAGTTTATCTGCCCATGTTACCTACGCAATAGATGCATAATAGTGAAGATATGCATGAGGATCTTATTGAACATCTTCATTTGGCCATCAGACTGGGGATGCATTCAATGGAATGGCATAGCTTAACCTTCAGGAAAGCCGTAATGTGGTCTAAAAAACAAAGTGTAAAATGAGGAACCAGTTGCTTATAATCTCCTGAGGCAATCCAAACATAATGAACACATGCAGCACAAATAGCCTAGCCATTTCTTTTTTTTAGTACTAGATGGTCCCAACCCAAGGGGGGGATTCATCGATGTTAGCCTAGCCATTTCCTTGGAGGTTAAAGCTGTTAATAAAGGGATAAAAATAGAATACTTGATGAATTAGTCCATGACCACCATATCGCGTTAAGCCCATTAAATCCAGGAATAACAATTATGAAATTGTTTAATAATCAGGTCCACAAGCCATCTGCCTGATTCATGCAATGGAAAAAACCATTATTACCTGATCAAACTGACTTTGCTATGGGCACTTCATGCAATTAATGATCCATGCTGAGATAATCTTGGAGATACCCAGCTAATTAAACGTCCGCTACAACAAATTAGGGCGCTTTTTACTCCCCATGTGGCCCACCAGTGGGGGTCATGATGGGCATGGATAACTACATCACAGAGGTGTAGCGGAACTAAACACTTGGCATGAACATAATCATCTCATCCTCCAGCGAAGGATGGGTCTTCCCATGCGCCAGTTGCACTATCAGATCAAATAATTTTCAACACCTCTAATAACGACATTTGATTTGCCAGTAACCAAAAAATAAAGGCACATTAGGGACCAGTCTACCAATAAGGTTTTTGGGAGAGCAGTAGCTTTGTTCTGGGCTGGAGGGACAAATTTGGGTACTCCTGTAATTTTCTCCTCCATTGAACTTGAAGAAAGATTATTATTCAAAAAATTGATGGAAAATCTGGGCACCTTTCACAACCTCATTTTTGAAGTTAAAGCTACAGAGTACGTGATATGTCCAGGCTTTAAAATTCTTAGACTTCTGAAGTTTTCAGAAATATATAAGGCCTGATGATCCATCCTCACAATCATTTCATCCCGCGCAACTTGAAGATAGCACTAGTGTGTGTTCAACCACGCCACGGCGGCCAGCTCTTTAGCATAAATACCTCAGTATTGCTTGGACGAAGTGAACTTTTTTAAAAAGTAAGTGATCTTATGTATCAACTCCTTCAAGCTCTTGAAGCACCACCACTGAGGCCAAAAATTCACTGCACGCCACTATGAAAGGCCTGGTTGGTCCACATGAGAATGGGCGGCGCCAAGAATATCTACTTGATAAAGTCAAATGCATGTTGTCAATCCTATGTCCACCTGAACGGAGCATTTATCTCCATTAAGGGATGATATGGCGGTGCCAACTTCAAGAGTGTGGGAAAATTTATTCAAAAAATTTAATTGTGCCCAAGAAGTTCCACATCTGCTTCTGCAAAGTAGGAATAGGCCACAAAAGTTAGCTTCAAGGCTTGAGGGGGATGGTGTACCCATTCTTCAAGACTAAAATACACCGGAAGGTACCTTCATCCCTGAAAAAATCATACTGGCAAAGTTTACATAGTAGTCTGCCTTGTGCAGCTCAGCTAGTAATGGATCAGGTCCTTCTTATACTGCTCATAGTGGAAGAATGAAATAATATACTATCGATTTACACTACCACAGGTAACCGTATATTTCCAATAACATCATCATTTGTATGCTGAAATGTGGCTAGGGTTTTTTATTCAAAAAAGCATTGTGCGGAACTGGAAGATGCCCCTTTTGGTATGAATAGCCATAAGCCTTTCTAGCCTTCTGCCACCCAAATTTAGTTGAAAGCATTAATGAGTAAAGGCTATGAAAACACCCAGAATTTGCAATTGCAAGTCTGATGGTCAGCTTAAGGGGAGGGGATAATGAACATAAATGGTTTTATTTTTTCATTGTCCATAGTCATGCAGGAGCGCAATGTTCTATTGGTCTTCCTTTCAAAAACTTTGGGGGAAGAAATGGGGGAGAACCTCTAAAACACTCACTTTTTTAAGCATATTCTCTAACTTTACCTCCAGTTCTTGTCTTCCTGTTCTTTATGAGGGATACAATGGACAGTTGATATGATTAAATACAAAGTCAAATGGAAATCCAGGTCATAATCATAATGGGGTGTGTTGCAATTGTTGACCAACCATCAGCTTATATAATACTTAATCAATGATTACACCTTAACTAATAGTTAGATATAGGATAAAATCGTTTATTGAGTACTCTAGTTCAAAACACTTGACTTCATAGAGAAATGAAAAAGTTATTAAATTACTTTTAGATATTTATATTTTTGGAACCTTCAATTATAAATAATTTTATTATGGCAGATAAAATCCTTAGCCATGCTTGCGTATTTCAGCTGCTTACAATCAATAATCGCCGTCTCAAGTCTTGGAGCTCATATCTGCTACTATCTAATTATGCTTTTTACATTTGACGTTTCCCCAAGCCAGCATAAAATATTTGTATGTGGGTTCCCATCTCTATTATAACCATCACCATTACCTCAATTGCAATTTGTTTATCATGGAAATAAGTTATTTACCCCAAGCCTAAGTGATTCGATCCATTAGCCTAATTTAGATATTTACTCTTCTAATCTACCACTTTTAGGCGTTTTTTGAGTATAGATAGATTGCACCAATAGAAACTCTAGTAAAAGGTGGAAAACTCAGCAGGATTTCTATGGTAAAGGAACCTTTTTTCCTACGTTGATGGGAAAATATTATAAAGAAAGGTTGTCTAGAATGAGCCACAGAGCTTAGGTAGTATACAATATATTAATCTATTTCTTATTTTAAATAAACATCCCTCTTTCCAAAATTGTTCCCTTTGCAAGTTTTCTAAGGTTACTGTAATCTAACAGTATTTTATAGTTTTGAGCAGAATTTTTTACACTCATATCTGATGCCTAAATGCTAATTTTAGCATTGGAAGCTCGCTCAGGGAGCTCACACCTTGAGACCTTGTATTTCATTTTAATTAGTAGGATCCATTGACTCCACTGAAGCTTTTCTAACAGTAGAGTAGCGTAAATTTCTCAAAATTAGTGGCTGCTTCATCCCAGTAGAACAATTTCCTTGATTTTTGCCAATTATGTGCTGATTAAGATTCCCACATTGTGAGACTCTAAAATTATATTTGGCCAAGATATTCATGTAAAAGAAGTAGTTAAGAATTAACAAAAGCAATGGATCCTTGATGGCTTATATTAAAATTATAAATGGGTTTTGTTCACTTTAATACTAACTTAATAATAGGCCATTGAGGCCATATGTCTTATTTTGAAGCTCTGGGCCATAATTTAAGATGCTTGGTGAATGTGAACACCAACATGAAAGCGTTTTTTCAAACCGCTACGCTAAAAAGTTCATATGAGAATCCTGTTACAAATGAATGTCACCATATCCTGATTATGTTGTACTATTTTAAGGGTCAATCCAGTGCACAGCCCATTGATATTAAAGATTAGTGGGAATCTCTTCCATTAGAATTGTTTATTGAAGGGAGTGAAGCACTAATTACGCATGAATTATCTATGGTTTTACATATGTTATGGGCTTTGAAGCTTCAGCTCATCCAGAAATTTGCCAACTCATCCATCTGAGCATTTGACATAATTATCTGTGCAATTGCAGTCCAACCTGAATGCAATACTGCTGGTATTCTACTCAGGTTTTAAGCTCTTTAACATGGGCTGCTCTAGTGGCTCAAGGGTGGTTTACTCCCACGCTTATCTTCATCACTTGAAAAGTCATCTATGAGTGACGAAGGCCCTTATACCCTGCAACCATGAACCTCACATTCATGGTTACCATATTAACTTACATAGTTAATCTGAAGTAAAATGTGACAATTTACTAGTCTTTTTGAGATTTGTACTACTGAAGCGCTCAAGAATGTTTATGTTAAAATGGTAATGAAATCTCTGAACTCTGAAAGTCAAGAGTTGTTTATCCTAAGCTAATGAATATCAGCGTGACCTACTGCAACATCAAAGTTCTTCTTTTTAAGAATTTGGTGGGCATATCAGATGATCACCCTGAAACAATGTTCCTTAGAATCTCTTCTCAAAAAAGATGAAACTGTGAAAGCTTTTATGGAGCGCTTTTATATAAGCACAAAAACTAACTGGTGTTGTTTTTTTAGTACTAGATAGTCCCAACCTGAGGGGGGATTCATCGATGTTTATTGAATTACGCCTGGGCTTCTAAGAGCCTGAGGCGAGGGAAGGGGAGAGGAGGAGGCATCGAGAAAGGGAGGGGGTTTACGCGCCAGAGCTGTGCTGCAGTGACAACTGAGCGGGGGAGGGTTGGCGACATAGTGCAGACCTTCAGGGCCATCTCAAAGTGTACCTGAAAGTGGGTGATCATGTGTGGAAGGGTCCACACCTGCTGGTCAAAGGAAGCACGAAGGAAGGAGTTATGGATGGTCCAGATGGCTGTGGCATAGGCGAGGACACGGAGGGGTCGGTGGCAACCAGGCAATGTCTGCTCAAACATGAGGTCTTGCACAGGGTGTCCAGACCAGGGCTGAGCATGGAGGAGCGCGCGGGCCTTTGGCCAAAATGCGGCGACACCTGGACAGGTGAAAAAACGATGAAGGTGGGAGTCAATAGGCTCCACACAGCGTGGGCAGCTTTGGTGCTGGAAGGTAGGGCCAGTCAGGTCCCCTGTCCTGTATGAACAGTGGAGCACCCTCCATAAGGTGTTGGACACCTTTGCTGACAGGATGGGGTGATAGACGTCCTTCCACAATTCCTTAAGGTCAAATCTCACATGGGGAGGGAGGAGCTCAAGGAGTCTTGGGATGATGGGAGGACGATCTTGGGGGTTGAGGCGAGCTGTGACAACTTGTCCATTGTGCACAATTGCATGGCGACGGGGGCTGAGGCCAGGGCCTTCCCTTCTGTATGGGAAGGCATGGTGGATCCGCGCGCCTACTCGTTTCAGGGCAAGGAGAGCCTGGTTTCAGTAAAGGGATGAGGATGGTTTTAGCCGATGGCCTGGGTGGTTTGTGAGCCACTCCACTAATGAGGTCAGAGATGCTCTAGGAAGACCCAGGGCTGCTGACACTGACTGGCGGAGGGCGGGCGCCCATTGGGGCATGGGGGTCGCGTCCCAGCAGACAATCGGCCATAGGAACTTCAGGAAGATTGTGGTGGCGTGGGATCGCGTGTCCAGAAGCCCCAGGCCCCCTTCATTGCAGGGTCAGGAAATGGTTGAGAGGGCCATTGGTGGATGGTTTGAGCCCCAGATCCAACAGCGGAGGAGTACATTGAGCCGCGTATAAAATGCATCTGTGATCGGCAGACGTGCGCTAGGAACCAGAATTTGGAGAGGAGAAGCACATTGGCAATTAGAGCTCGACCCTGGGGGGTGATGTGCTACCGGTTCCAGCTAGCAATCCTGGAGTTAACTGCTGCGAGGAGCAAGTCCTCATTGTCTTTTAGAGCAACTCCTTGTTGGTTGGTGAGAACGCCCTGGTGACGGAAGGTACCGCGCTCAGGTTCAATACCAAATGGTGGGGGGAAGGTGGGGGAGCCGACCTGTACAACTGTTGTCTTGGAGGTGTTGACCATGGCGTTGGACGCCTTGGTGTACCTCTCAATGGTCACAGCAGCGAGGGCAACATCCCCAGGGCAGCCAAATGCAATGGCAGTGTCATCTGCAAATGCCATGGTGCGCGTGGGGGCTTTACCTGGGACCAGAATCCCTGTTAGCTTGTCCTGTAAGGAGGCCAAGAGGGGGTCAAGGGTGATGTTAAAAAGGATAGGGCTCAGGGGATCCCCTTGCCGGAGACCTTGTCCAACTGGTACTGCCACTGTAAAACCCATTGGCGCCAGGACTCTGGTGTGGAGCTGGTCATAGAGCGCTGATATCCAGCGCCTAGCTGCGGGTGGGAGATGGAAGTGGGCCAGGGAAGCATCAATATACTTCCAGGCTACCCGATCATATGCTTTCTCCATATCCAGGAGAGCCACAAAGCCATTCACCTTATGAGAGTTAGCAGTCAAAGTCACTTGAAGGTCATTATAGTTGTCCCATAACGACCTCCCCGGAATAAAACCGTGCTGGGATGGGGAGAGGCGAGGTGACACCCATTTGGTGATGCGGTTGGCCAGAAGCTTCGTGAAGAGCTTGTGGTATGTGTTGATCAACGCTATGGGGCGCCATTTCGCCAGGCTCTCACGGTCTGACTTCTTGTGAATGAGGGTCGTGATTGAGCCTCTGGAGTCGGGGAGGACCTCGCCATTCACCAAGAGTGCAGTGAAGAGGTCGCGGAGGGTTCTGGCTATCACTGCAGGTTCCAGAAGGTACACCTCGAAGGGTATTCCATCTGGGCCTGGGGCTTTAAGCCGTGGGGATTTCAGAAGGGCTTCCATCACCTCCTGGATGGAAATAGGCGCCAGTAAAGCCTCATCAGCCCGTGGGTCAATGGGCGGCTCTGGAGCCCGCCACAGGAAGTCTTGGATGTCCGATGGTTCCACCTGGGTGGCATGGAAGAGGCTGGAGTAGAAGCGGTGTAGTTCCTGCATGATTTCCTCCTTATCTGAAGTGGTAGTAGTGCCAATCTTCAGTGCAGTAATATCCTGCGCTGTTGACTGGGCTTTCTGTTTCTGAAAGAAGAAGCAGTGGGGCGTTCCCATTGATCATAGTAACGAGATGTTGTAAAGTTTGCTGCCCATTCTTCCTGCAGTGTGAGCTCCAAGCGGAGTGCTTCCTGCGCCGCTTCCCAGTCTTCCAACCATCTGGGAGAGGGCGAAGGCTGGCAGTTTAGCTCCAGAAATCTGATTCTGGCTTCCGCCCTTTTGACTCTGGCGCGAGCTGCAGTCATCTGGGCTTTGGCACAGTTTTAAGCAACGCGGGTGATGCCCTCTTTGGTCACCGCCCATCTAGCCTTGTGGTCAAGAAGGTGGGGTGGGGGGGAGGTGAGAGTCTCCCGGATGGTCATAGACAGCTTCTCCTTAGTGAAGGAGTTATGAGAAGCGCTGGGGCAACCCTAGGCCAGAACCTACGCGACGGACTAAGTGTGGTGGTGAGGACAAAGGTGAGTGACCTGTAATCACTCAGAGGGTTGTCAGGAGAGATGGGAGAGGAGACGCGGCCAATTAGAAAGGGGCCAATCAGTGCCATATCTATGCGTGACGCTGACCGGAAAGCTCCTACAACATACTGGATCCTAGTCATGCAACCTAGGCCAGACGCGGAGGGTGGAAGCGCATCTATAAAGCCACTCAGGCGAAGGAGAATATGGTGGCAACTTGATCTGGGGCATTCCTTTGCTGTAGGGGGGTAAGAGTCACGGACGCGAATTATGGTTGTGTTGAAATCTCCTAAGAGGACTGTATTCCGTGGGAGATTGAGTTGGACGAGCTCTTCCAAGAGCCGATATTGCTCCTGACCTGCATTAGGCAGGTAGATGCTTTCAGCGAAGAAAGAGAAGTCAGGAGTGGTGAGTTTGGCTAGTATGAGGCGGCCACCTAGATATTGTGAAAAAGAATGGGTTTTAACCCGGGGATCAAAACAATAAGGGCGGCATGGTTTGTCCAGAAGGAGTTGCCTCAAAACTGTTCATTCCATTCAGATTGTTCATGGGGGAGGATTTGGGGCTCCTGGACAGCAGCGATGTCAATTTGTGCTGACCTGAAGTTTTGGAGGAGGCGGGCTCTCCGCTAAAAGTTCTGCAACCCATTTGCGTTGATGGATTGCAGGGCCAGGGTGCTGCCATGGGGACTCATAGCTGTTCCCCTCCATGTCCTAGGGGTTGCCAGCGCTTAAACCTGCTGCTGTGAGGAGGCTAGTTTTGAGTCCTTTAGCTTGACTAATAGCTGCAATCCGTGAGGAGCGTCGAGGGTTCTGAAGCGAAGGAGAGGGTGGGGGGCGGAGGACCCATTAAGCCAGCATAGGATGCTGCCCCTGCTCCGTTGCAGGGAAGGAACTGAGGGTGCTCAACGGCGACCTCCGCGGTGTCCCCATTTGATGAGTCTGAGTCCATATTCACTTCCTCCAACACTGCAAAGGATCCGCGCGAAATGGACTGTGGGGTTGGGGTAGGACTCTTTGAGGTGGCACTTCTACCGCAGGCCGCGGGTTGCCAGTCCATGCTGGTGGGCATAGCTCCATTGGGAGCTGAGGGTTGATGAGATAAATCGCTGGTGGAGGTTGGTGGGGGTGCCGCGGAGCCCTGAGTGGGGGTGGCTGACGAGGGGCACCATGTGGGAGATGTCTTGCGCTTGGTGAGAGAGGGAGTTGACTCTGGGAGATTGGAGGGGGTGCCCACTGGAAGGGGGGCATGAGCGCGAAGGTATCCCATACCAATAGTGGGTAAGCTGTTTCAACTTCTAGGCGTAAGGCCTCAGGGGACAGATCTTTAATGGGAACCCATTGTGTGGGTTGTGGAATTGCTGCTGCGGCCACGTGGGATCGTTTTTGGCCTGGTTTAGGTCCCTGGGTGGTGGCTAAGAGGGCTTGTTTTCGAGCTGTGCAGCCACTATACAAGTGTCCAAGGGCGTTACACCATGAACACTGGGGGCGCGCCTGATCAGGGTCAGCAAAAAGATCTCTTGGCATGCCTCAACTACCGCCACACGAGGAATAACCTCTTTGTTGCGGGTTACAGTGGGGGAGGGGATGAACGACGCCCTAGCAGTGCGAGCTCTTTGAGTGGGAGCATAGTAAGAAGGGACTCTAAAGTCCACTGAAAGAACAGACCCAAACTCCATTAAACCACGATGGAGTGCCAGTTTAAGAGACTCAGGATTAACAGTCGTTGGTAGGTTGGAAAAAGTAACCCATGAAATTTTCTCCAGGTGAGAGCGTGTGCGGGAGATGCGAAGAGATCCACGTGGAATAATGACCTGGAGGGTGGCAGCACGGTCAGCAAGGGCAGCTTCAGTGAAGCCCACATCGATGTAGTGGCCCTCAACTGATTCATGGATGGTGGTGTTAATTGGAAATGTCTCCACAATCGCTGCAAAGTATGAGAAGTAATCCTCTGTATAGAATTTAACAAGGTTATGCCCATAATAAAGGCCAATTGCGTGGGAGAGGGTTGAGCGAGGTAGAGCTTTTTGCGCTCTAGTTTCAGCCCATTTCTTCTTAACATCAGCAATAAATGCCACTTCACGGGGAGCAGCCTTGGGTTGCGTTGGTGCCAGAGGTTTTTGCCACACCCCAGTGGCTCCATTGGTACGTTTGTGTTTGCTTTGGGCTGCAATTGCAGGTTGAGTGTGAGCTGGTGGTTTGAACAAGTTTGTGGAGTTCCCTTGTTGCTGGAATGTTACAGCAGTTGCTGGCGTCATATTAAATTGAGGGGCAGATTGTTGGGCTTTGCTAAATTGGGGAGGCCCATCCAGATTGGAACTAACTCCAGCCAATTGGGATGAGGGCGATGTTTCATCACCATCCCAATCTATTTGGGTAAATTCAGCCCGAGTATTTGCTGTGTTTTTGTGGGCAAAACTCATTGGCAGATTGGTGAAATGGTCGTTTTCAGCATATGGAGATAAAGTACCAACTTGAGAAGTGCCAATTATGGGGTTTAAATGGGACGGGTGAGATTGAAAATGGTGTGAAGTTCCAAAATCTGAACCATTTGAATCCCCATTGGCTAGAGTAGATTGTCCCAATTTGGTGCTTAGTGAACCATAATGTGCGGCTAATCCAACCTTACATCTGAGGGTTTGGGGCCAGGTAGCTGGGTATCGCCCCTCATGGAGGGAGCCAGAAACACGGCGTCAGCAATTATAGATGGGGCTGAAATAGCTGACACAATGGGGGAGGTGAATGCCTGGATGAGCTGAGTTGCATTCAACTGAGCAGGCGCCATTAAAACAGTGTGAGTGATGGCTATCTTGGTTGGAGGGGGCCCAGCGAGTTGATTGGAGGTAGCGCACGCAGAGCTGTTGGGCGTGCAGGTTGCAGAAGTGCGATCAGATGAACTGGCGCTAGTTGAAGTAGCTCCAGGTTGGGGGGTGGTGCCTGCTTTCATGGCTGCTGCTTGAGAGCGGGTGGTAATGGTTGACCCTGAGGTGGGTAACCGAGGGTTGCTTCGTTTGGGGTGGTACTGGCTCGTTTGGCATAGCCTGCGGGTTCTTTTGCGGGGTTTCCCGCCATATTTGCTTATAGTTTTCATAAATCTCTTTAGTGGAGCTAAATTTCAGGCTGAATTGATTTTCAAAAAATGATGATTAGCAGAAAGAGAGGCTAACTGGTGTTGTTGTTATCAATAATTTGACTCTAAGATTGCTCTGCGCCATGCTTGCGAGCATTATAAAGATTTGCAACAGGTTTTGATTCCCGATTTAAAAGAGGAGAACTAATTAACTACTTTTTATGTTATCTCTGGTATTGCGCCATTACTTTTTGAGGTGCCAAAAAAGAGATATTGTGAGCCTTGTGAACGGCAGCCTCAGGGAGACTCCTAAAGAAGGATCAACTTCACTATGAACCCTTTGTCCAGACTACCCTGAGGTTAGTCAGAGTACCTACAACTTTTGCAAATATAAGGCCATTATGACAACTATTGCCCTAAACTAAATTATAAACCCAGGTTTCATTCTGTGAACCCTGTGGATGACGGAGAATTTGTAAAAGACAGGGAGGAGTAAAATTAGGAATTTCTAAATCTGACTCCTCCAACACATTTTCAGTTGAAAAACTCTTCAAAAACACCTTCTATGAGATGAAAGGCTGACTATACAAGGCCTCCTTAGGCAGTTAAAGTTACAATGCATGACAGCTTATCAGTGACCAAGATTTACAAGAAATAAATGATTTAAGTTGATGGAAGAAGTAGTATCAAAGCTGTATGTTCAACAGGTAGAACACCTTGAGCTTTCAATACTTCTGGTGTGACCACAATTTGACTGAGGTCCTAGTGCAGTACCTAGTGAGTCCTTGAAAATTTTAGCCTCAGCTATGTGAAAGTCTAGAATTTTTTAGGTCGATTAGACAGATTGGGTGTCCTTACAATAGATTTTTTGATGCTTATTTTTCTAGTTGTACTTACATTGATATAACTGTAATAAGCTCAAATGCCAAGCTATTGTATACAGAGGTGCACCGATATTTATAGTGTTCACTCAACAGGAGAAAGAACTTGGGATTTGCTTTAGACATAGATCTTCATAAATCTATGGTACCGCCAGCCATTCAACCACAAACTCAGAGGGAGCTTATAGCGCATTATTGATGCGTTTCAGCTCACTAATGATCTCCTCTTATATCATAGTTCTCTCTAATCAAAATTAAAAACATACTAGTAGTTACCTTAGTTATGAGGAAATATAAAGTCAAGGCTGATTTTGAATATACTTTGGACTTGCTGGGTCAAACTTTTCACCGTTTTAACTGGAAGGTGAGGCCTCAAGGCTCTCAATCATTTGTTTGTTAACCTTATAATCATGAATGGTATAGTACCAATTAGTTACCAGCATCTGCATGGCCATACCCATCAGCTACCAATTCATAATTTTTTTAATCTAAGGGTATTCCCATATGCACTATTTGTAATCTAATTTTTCTGGTGGGGCATCAAGATATAGTGAGGACCAAAATTACCTTAACAATTCCCTCAAGGACTATATGATGAGATAACTCTACACACTGAACGCTCAATTCTAGAGTCTGTTGACACGCCTGAGTTTATTCTACCAGACCATGGCAAAAGAACTGGCTCTTTTACCTAATTTGTATTCTTATCATGTTCAAATTGAGAAGCATCAAATCGTTGCTTTTGTGAATGTTTGGTTGTTGAAGGATTATAAAGTATCCATGATAAAGATCTTAATGAACTTAGGTTTGAGCACAACAAGCATCAATCATTTATTATCTGGTATCTCAGTGACGCCTTTCTAAATTAATGTAAATTGAAAAGGACCAAGATTTGCCTATGATAGTGAAGTATAATATACTTTTTGCTAAAGACAACTAGGATTTGGGGTGTGCGAATGATATTACACCGTATTAACACTGGTAGTCATAATCTAATTTGCCTCTATCCCATTAAGCGCTCAAAGGTGGCGGATGAAGTCATCAACAACAAAGGTCAACCATATCGTGCAGCAAGGATTTTATTATCCTTTAAGAGTCCTTGGGCCGGTCCAGTGTCAGTTATTAGATAAAAGGGTGGTTTGAGTCAATTGTTAACAGACCATTTAAGAATTAAAAATATTATAAAAGGAATTTTTACCATTTATCTTATATTAACAATTCAATAGACCATTAGGCAAACCCAAAATTACTCTGATATGGATCTAATCTATGAATATTGACACATTAAGCTACCTAGGAGGAACGGTAGAAGTGCGGTATTATTACTGCTTAGGGTCTATACCAGCCCACTAGGATTCCTTAAGGCTGTGTAATGCCATGACGCATTTCAGCGAGCTATGGATAGCATATTGAAGTGATTTAGTAAACTCATGTATTTTAATGTATCTAGATGATATTATGCTAAAAACGTTTAGAGCATTTACAGCATTTAGAGGAAGTTTTCGCCGCCTAGACAAGGCCAATCTAAAATTAAACCCCAGTGAAATCTATTTATTATGAACAACTTGATTATCTGGGGTTTGTCATTTACATACAAGGCTTATGGCCTTAACTAGCTAAGGTTGAGGCTATCAAATAATGTTACGGCAAAAGTAGCAAACGTGATATTCAGGTAATCTTGGAATGATCAGCTACTATAGCCAGTTAGTGAAGAACATCAGTAAAATATATGAGACGTTTCTTTCACCTTTTAAAGCCCGGAATATTTTTAATGGATGAGAAACTGCTATCTGGATGACCAACTAAGGCTTTTCCTAACCTAAGCGCTGGTACTAGTGTACCCAAAGTTTGATAAACTGTTGTTATTCAGAAGGACGAGTTTCTCACCTCCATAAAGGTGGTGTTATATCAGTTTGACAATGAATGGGTATGACAGCCCGTTGCTTACTGCAGCCAGAAGAGGGATATACATGAACTTAACTATACCATTACTGGAAAAAAAGTGTCTAGCTTCATCAAACTTACAGACAGTTTTGGGTTTCCATCCATGGCGTGATTTTGTAGTGGAAACTGACTATACCTCTCTGCGTTGTTAAAATCTTAAAGAACCCAAAAGATGGTTGCCTGGCTGTGTTTAAATTACAAGCATACACCTAAATTCAATACTGGCCCAGCGTTAAGCATTAAAACAATGATGAACTCTTCCATCTTCCCACTGTACCAAAAATAGCCAACCCATCTGATGGATTGTTTGTTAAGATGGTTATTAACAATGCATTAATGAATCTGTTGAGGTTCAACGCTGGTTGAAAAAAATTAAGCAGAGCATTTTGTGGAGAACAGAAAACTGTACAAGGTTATTGACAAACAACCCAAAATAACCTCTAGGCCCACAAAGCGGTTGGACTTGATTAATGCTGCTCATAAGGTGAAAGGGCACAGTTGATATAAGAACACACTTAAACAAAAACAATACCATTATTATTGCGATTTTATGTATTACTTCCCAAGAGACTCTCAGCCGCCGGTGAGAATGCCAAGTTGAAGCACCCTACTGGAAGGCCACTTCTTATCAAATAGCTAAACCCAATTTTTCATGGCACACCATCTGCATGGACGTTGTAGGGCTCTCACTGAGTTCTTCTAGCAATAAATCTATAGTCATGAAAGTCAATCACCTCAACAAATGGGTAAAGCCCAAAGCAATCAGAGACTTAGGGTCCATGACTATGGCTAGATTTTATTTGGAAAGTAGTATTTATTAGAATAGCGTGGTAAATCCTGCTCCACTATAGGTCGGGTTTAAATTGAAATAGGGTGAAACCAGCACAGGCTAAAAAACGCAGTGTGTTATATTTGTAATAAGGTTGACCTGCCTCGTTTACTTAGAATGAATTTTTTTGATAAGGATGTCCCATTTTAAGCTGATGGACATTGGACTAATTTAATGTCCCAAATGATCTCTAAGCTTAATGATTTGATGTTTATAAGAGGGCTTTGTCTAGGCCTATCACCCTTGAACCAAAAGCACCGTTGATGTATAAAATGGCATCTTTTTGGGATTTTAAATAAGCTAGTTATGGATAAAGCGTCTAATTGGAATCTTTCCATCCGCCATTAATGTGTATAATATCATTTATCAACTAAGTCATGGGGCATCCCCTATTTTCTAACTTCATGAAAGGCAACCTGTGTGCCCCTTTTTTGTTTCATGTGTTATTGAAGAACACAGACATAGCAAATAGCTTGATAAGACGCACAAACCTTAATACAGCTATGAAGTTCTTCCTCCTCCAGAGCGCTGGCTCAAAAAGTCAAGGCTAAAGAGCGTGATAACAAAGACTTCTGGATATTACCTAGTTTTGCATAGGGACAATTCTGGTTTTATGACAACCATGGTTTTGTAAAGACTAGCATATTAGCACATATTTGTAAAGAGCCCTTTGAGATCATAGAGAAGACATCTACAGATTCCTACACTATGAAAGATCTCACTAAAGGCCATCTTATCAATAAAGTGAATTATAAGCCCCTTAAAAAAGTACTATCCATACTCCAAACTTATGACTACAAGCTCATAATATCTCATCCTATCCAACTCAACTTTTTTACCTGACGTTAAGTAAAATGGAGAAAATGTTGCAATTGGAATGACTAACCTTAAGCTTATATAATAGTATACAATGATAATATTTTTCTATTAATTAGATATAGGATTCAATGCTTATTGAGTACTCTGAAAAGACCCTGACTTATTATGGAGTTTCCACATTTTATTAAATTTCTTCTGTTGATTTCACCCTAGAACCTTTATTTATAAATAGTTGTTATGGCAGATCAGATCTTACTCTCTCTGTAGCAAGTTCTGCTGCCTAAATTTAATATTGCCTTGGCTCATTTCCTTGGAGCTTATTTTTGCTACCAACTATCTATGATTTATATATTCTATTATGTCCCCATGCTGGAATTTTATATTTTGTATGAAATCTATCTTTATATGACTATCCACCATTATCCCAATAGCAATCAGCTGATTATAAATATAATTGAAAATACCCTAAACCTAAGTAATTAATCTTTTAGCCTAATTTTGATATCATTCTTCTAATCTACCCCTTTTAGGTGCTTATCATAAACATATATTGCACAAATAATAGCTCTAGTGAAAGGGACATATCTTGTGGAATTTCCTATGGTAAAGGAATAGTTTTTCTTACGTTGCTATATAAAACTTAATATAAAGAAATGATATCTAGTGCGAGGCGCATAGCCTTTGGCCTTAGTAGATTTTACATTGTGATGTTTGCTTATTTAGTATACTTTTCTCATGCCAAAAGTGTTCGTTTAGTTTGTTTTAAGCTTACTGTTAACTAACAGATAACTTATAAGTTTAGAAAATAATTTGTGCATCTGAAATCTGACGTTTTAGAGCAAAATAAAAGGGACTTGTGGTGATCCTTTTACAGATCAAATATTTTCTTATTTTTATTAACGTTAAGATGAAAATTTAGAAGAAGTCTGTGATAGAAAGAATAGATGTGATGGAACTCACTCACTATTTTAATGCTAATGTACCAAAGAAAGAAAACTCCTCCCAACTGAGTATTGATAAAATGATACTAAATAGAGTCAATGTTGATGTAAACCCGTTTCTGACGCCACAATCCACACCCAGAATAATTTGTAACAGCATGTTTAGCACTGCGGCAAACCATTCACAAAAGCAAAACTGATCATCAAAAATGGTTGTCACAATTCTGGCTAGGTGTGTTGCTCGCTTGGTGACATCCCAAAATTCCAACAATATGGACGGTGCAGTAGGCTTAGTTTATCTCCCTGCCTAAGAGAGAGGGGGACAAAGTTCTCCTTAAGTTGACAACCTTCCCCTTGCGTAAAAGGGATATTTACAAAAATTAGATTAATTTAGGTATAGTAAGGTAAGTGATAAATTTATTAGGATAGGGCCTCGCACTATTTAAGATACTGAGGCTAAAAGTGAGATCAGAGAGGATTCAGGAAAAGCATGAATTAAGTTAATTGGTGATAGATAGTAATTTTAATGACTCTTTTAGAAAAACTCTTGGAATCAGTTAACAAGAACATTATAAAATTCCTGACTAATAAGATATCAATTTTGGAAATTAATTAAGTGATCAAATATTCTTAACTTTAGTTGACAAGTAAATTTTAATCTCAAATAATTACTGGGATTGATCCCCTATTAGTGTAAGTCCAGGGGAATGTCACCTGCGTGTGGATCAGGCGATCTTCCTGTTTCCAAATAAAAAGGGTCCAAAATGGGCGGTTGTATACCTCATCACCCTAGGCGACATCACCCACATGGTAGATGAGCGCTGGGTAACATCTCTCCCTCTTCAAATTTCTCCCCCAGTACCCTCACTCACCTCGCCCAAACTTGTCTTTCAGACTAAGGAAATCTGCACTGAGATCACCAAATCAAAGTTGGAGGTTCTGAAACTGCGTAATATAAGCCTGATAATCAGGTAATGCATACTAAAAAGGGTCTAACGTCAAATTATTGGCTGGAATCACCAACAGTCTTGACTCAGTAACCAACATGATCGCCAACCCCTACCTAGATCATTAGGATGATCCATGATGTGTAGATGGTATCTTCAGAAACCATCACTGATATTTTGAAACCCCTACCCAGCAAATTGAAAATTGCAGCTGATGTAACTCATTTGACCAAACAAACAGCCCAGCAACTGGGCACAGGTGAGCTGAGCATCTAAAACCCATTTCCAACCAATTGGGACCCCCTACGTGGGGTGGCCCTGGGAAATTCCCATTACACATCAGGCCAGACGCCATCACGCCAACCAATGGAAATGCAGTTGAGCCTTGGTCTAAGATTTCAAGGTCAAACTGACAGTGACTCAGCCTGCTGCTGAATCCTTCAATGTCAAACTAATTGAGATTATCTGCCCCATTCCCAAAAAAATTTTTCCAGGTTAGGTGAATTTGAGGAGCCTAATCTTTGCTTGAAATCACTATAATTGAAATCTATTTAATCAGTTGCATTGCACTGAGAAAATTGTTGGTCAATTTTCTTCCTTGTTTTCAATAAAAATCTTTTCCCCAATTTCATTTTTATGTTGAGAAATAAACCGCCTTTTCCGTCAGTATTCTAACACCCCTCAGGGTTTATGGCCGAGTTCATCTGGTATGTTACTAGGTGTTTAAACGCGATTATTGCACATACATGTTTTTGGCGGAACTCCTTCCTAGTTGCATAACCGTCATACCAGCAGCAGTGCCTCTAGCATTCTGTTTTGCCGCTTGGGTGCTTTGTCACTCAGGCTGGCAGGAAGGTTTAAATTTAACTTGCTGTTTGCCTGACATAATCAACCAACCATTATTCCTACTATTTCCGCCTTTATCATAGATATTGGCGTAGCAATATTCCCTTCTTTTCAGCTGAACTTGGTTGTGAAGAAATTTTACTTTTGCCATTCAAGCCTAGTACCACTTAAAATCCCAATCCACATCCCATAATTGCCATACTATCATGCTCATGTCAGTATGTTCTGACAATCCAACTTGTGTTGGGCTTTCTCCCACTATGAACTTAGTGGTTTCCCTCAACTCTACTACCATTTCTTTGGTATCTCTTGATTTAGATACATCTGCCAAATATAGAGAACTTCGCTTACTTCTTACTGCCCATTAAGATTAGTTTTAGCTCCATCACGTTTCCTTTGAGGCTTTGGTGGATACCGGAGCTGCAGGAAATTTTATGAGTGTTGAACTAACTCAAAAATTGGAGTTTGAACTGGATTTAGTCCTTTGGTGATGGCTGCTTCTTCAGCCTCCCAGGACTCATATCTAGTCTGTCGGCCAGTTTCTTTCTCAGTACGTCAGTTTAGCTTTTGCAATCAGTACTCAGCAATGCCAAACTTGGTGTTTCCAATTATCTTGGGCGTTAGATGGTGGCGCTGGCAACATGCTAAGATTCATTTGGAGTCAGATATGTTGTCATTTGCCAATGATCAAATGAAGGGAGAATTTTCCCTAGTTAATACCCTCAAGAAAACACAAGGCCGCAGCTCCATTACTTCCATCATTTCCCCTTTGAGCCTTCCGTCTGATTTTCCCAAAGAATTGATATGCTATCGAAGTATCTTTAAATCTAAGAAGGTAAACAATCTTCCCCCTCACACTAAATTTGACTTAGGATTACAAACAATGGTACAGTTGGTGAACATCAACTGGCCTTTGTATTTACACGCAGCAGAAAAGGTGGCTGCATGTATTACCTGGTTAGATGATATTCTTAAGAAAGGATGGTTGTTTAATGAGACGTCACCAATTGCCTCCTATATCATTTTTTCCAAGAAGGCAATGGTTCTCTGTCCCTGCATTGATTGTGGTCACATAAATCAAATTACTGTGAACGATCCCTACCCTTTACCCTTGATCAAACTATCAGTCAAGTGATCACTAAATCTCATGTGTTCTCCAAACTTAATCTCGGTAATGCCCCTAACCAAATATGGGTAATGAAAGGTTAAGAATAGCTTTCTGCAATTCGGACAAAATGGGGTATTTTTCAATTCTGCATAATGCCCTTTAAGTTGAAGAATGCACCAGCCACATTTCAAAGAATGATTGATAGCATGCTGGTCAACCTCCAGTTTACATTGCAGTCGCATATATTGATGACATCTTGGTTCATTCCCTAACTCTCAAACAACACGCTAAAGACTTAGATGTGGTTGTGACTGCTTTGAACAAGGTGGGCCTGTTCATCAAGCCTTTAAAATGAGAGTTTTATAAGGAGTATGTTACTTTTCTCAGGAACCTGGACCTTAAAGATGGTTATGCGATCCTGCTCAACAAATTTGACGCCATCCATGAATAGCCGACTCCAACAACCCAGAAACACTTATGTAGTTTTTTTGGGTACCATTATTTTCCTTTAGAGATTTAACCCCGGCCCTTTCCAAGTTAGCTGCTCTGCTCAACCTCTCACGGGTAAAAATGTGCCTTTCCGTTGGACCCCAAGTGCCAGCAGGCGTTTGAGTCAATTAAAAAAATGGTCTTTTCGCCCCCTATTCCAAAACATGCGGACCCCTCCAAGCTGTATATTGTCTCTTGTAATGCTTCAGCAGTAGCAGTTGAGGAGTTCTGCTTCAGGAGCAAGATGGTTTAGAACATCTGGTTGCCTACTTTTCTTGGAAAGTTTCCTTAACTGAACAATCATGGGCCATTTACAATAAGTTATTGGCAGCTGTAGTATGGGCATTGACTCATTAGCGGTACCTGTTATAGGAGCCCAACATGAGTTAATTGTGCGTATGGACCACCAAGCCATTTTGTATATTTTTCCACAAACCACAAAAATTGGCACATAGGCAGGCTTATACCTATCAGGATTTATGCAGTTTCAACTATAAATACAAATTTGTGAAAGTTGAATAAAATGTGCTTCCCAACTTCCTTAGCTGCAACCCACCACATTGCCTCACAGACTCGGAGGAAGTGGACCTGGTTACTGTGTTCCCCACTACACAAGTTCTATCTATTGTCCCGCCAGTGGTCGCCTCATTAGAGTTAGCTCCTGATGCTTCGCTTATTTCATGGGTTTTGGCAGCTCAGATGTCTTGCCCCAAAGGACTGGAGTTTCTTGATTAATTATTCCTTCAAAGCCACAAACATTCCCTGTATTTCTTGATGAAAGGCCTCATCTATTTTAGGTCACAGGTTTGGGTTCCTCCTTTCCTTAAAGCCGAGGTGTTTTATGCGCATCACAAACCTCCCACAATCTGTCATCAAGGCAAAAAGAATTGCATTGAATTGATTAAGTGGACGTATAGCTAGGCAGGTTTAGCTAAGGAAGTTTCAGTCTGGATGCCAATTGCATTACCTGTGCATGAGCCAAGTCAGACCTTTCAGGAAGAAATGGCCTCCTACTTCCCTTATAACAGGCGGAGGGTCCATGTACATCAGTGTCCGTGGATTTTATTGTCAAACTCCCCTGTTCTAATGGGTTTACGGTGGTGATGGCGGATAATCGCTTCACCAAATTTTCCCTATTCTTTCCCTGTGCTTCCACAATCTTATCCAAAGAAACAGCTCATCTCTTTGTACGCCATGTGTTCTCTATGTTTGGTCTCCCACAGGAGATCATCAGTGACCATGGGCCCCAGTTTACAGCGCAGTTCTGGAATGAGCTTTTAAACATCTTAAACCACCTGCCATTCCATCGCATACCATCCCCCATCTGACAGACAAACCGAGCGGGTTAACCAAATTTTGGAACTATATTTTTGTTGTTACATGGCAGCTGCACAAGATACCTGGGCGGTTGACCTCCCTCTCGCCCAATTTGCCTATAATAATGGAACTCACGCTTCTAAGGGGTTTCTCCCTATAAAGTGACGTTGGGTTATAATCCCTCTTTTTTGGTCAGTCTTAGTATGCGTTTAGAGGTTCCTGATGCCGCAGATCATGTTGAGAACATTTGGGCTAACCAGTTCTTATTGCAGTATCATCTCACAAAGGCTTTCAATGATTAAAAGTGGTCTGCGGATTGAAAACGGCTTCCAGGCCATGATATAGCGGTGGGCTCTCATGTTGTTAGATACTCGCCATCTGCGGAAGTAGGTACCTTCCCAGAAGTTTGCAAGTAAGCATTTGGGTCCCCACCTGGTGGAGGAAGACTTGGGTAATGGTGCTTTCTTGCTAAAACTGCCAGCTCATTGGAAACAGCACTCCATCTTCCAAGTGTCTCAGTTATCCCCGTTCAAGGGGATCATTTCCACCAAACCTGAACCAATATTGATAGAGGATGCAGAAGTAGCCAAGATGGAACAAATCTTAGCATCCCGCAAATCCCAGCGGTCAGTTCAGTATCTTGTTGTGTGGAAGAGGTATCCAGCCTATGAGAACAGTTGGGTCAAAGCTCGAATTTGCACTAATTGCATGGAACTGATCAAGGAGTTCCAAGAGTCCCACCCCAACACTCCCCATCTTCCCCCCCACCAAAAAAAAGTTGTGAATGTAATGGCGATCAAATTACCCAAGGCTCATATAAATGTGGCCCTCATGCAGTTTCCAAGTGGTGGCGTCCTTCCATTGGAAAAAGGAAAAGGTAATGTAAGTCCAGGGGTACATCCCCTGTGCGTGGATTGGGCAATCTTCCCATTTTGGAATTTGAAGGGTCTAAAGAGGGCGGCTGTACCCCTTGTTACCCAGGGCGACCTCACCCACATTGTAGACAATTGCTGGGTAACAGCCCTCTCTCTTTGGATTTCTCCCCCAGTACCCTCGCTCACCTTGTCCAACCTTGTCTGTCATTTTTAAGGAAATCTGCGCTGAGATCACCAAATTAATGTTGAAGATTCTGAAAATGATGGGATTAAAGTCTGACAATTGAGTAATGCATACTCAAAAAGGACAAATGTTCAATTATTGGCCAGAATTGTGGATGGTTTCAACTCAGTCACCTATATAATCACCAACGCCACCCCCTCTCAAAATCATTGGATGATCCCCAATGTGCAGATGGTATTTCTGGAAACCATTGCTGACAGTTCAAAACCACTATCCAGAAAATCCGTAGTTGTGGCTGACATAACTCATTTGACTGAATGAATGGCCCAGCGACTGGGCATGGGCAGGTTAGCATCCTGAACCTGTTTCCAGCCAATTGGGAATGCCCCTAAGTGGTTTGGCCATGGGAAATTCCCATTGCTCATCAGGCCAGATGCTGTCACTCCAACTGACAGAAATGCAGTCAAGCCTCAGCTCTGGCATTTGAGGTCAAACTGGCAGTGACTCGGCCCGCACCAAATCATTTAAAGTCAGTTCCAATTGAGATTATCTGCTCCATTCCCCAAAAATTGCAGATTAGGTGAATTTGAGGGACCTTATCCCTGCTTGGACTCACTATAGATGAACACTATTTAATCAGTGGCATTGCACTGAAGAAATTGTTGGTCAATTTTCTTCCTAATCTTTTGATTAAAAATTTTTCTCCACTTTCAGTTTTATGTTGAGAAATAAACTGCTTTTCCGCCAGATTCCAACCCCCTTGGGGTTTATGGCCATGTTTATCTGGTATGTTACTAGGTGTCTAAACTCAATTATGGCCCATTCAATTTAATGGCAGAACTCCTTCCTAATTCCATAACCATAATACCAGCAGCAGTGCCTCTGGCATTCTGGTTTTCCATTTGGGTGCTTTAGCACTCAGGCTGGCAGGCCGGTTTAGAAATAACTTGCTGTTTGCCTAAAAATTAGCTTCTAATTAGTAGCATGATCAAATATCCTTGCCTTTAGTCATCAGTAATTCATAACCCTAGGCGGCAGAATAATCATTGCTCACTCTACTATTTGAAACCTCGACATTCCTCTGGAAATATGATTAAATCATCCTTGGCATTTAGTCACATGTAATCCTGAAATAAACTTATGTTTGTTCTTAACGTCAAACTATCATTCCGCTGGGAACTGAATAAGAAATAAAATCGTTTTGACACCCTCTGCTTCAGTCTCTGGTGTTAAATTAATACTTAGCAGTTAATTTCATTAAATGATCATCCTTGGTGTAAGTTGCTGGGGATCAAAATCTAATTAAAGTCATCAGGGATTATCCCAACACTTCAAGTTAACTCAAATCAATTTTAGAGGTGCATAATTTGGTATTCGAGAGTAATAAAATATTATTATAATTGACCCCTTTTAAAAATTTTACCCAGAAAAACGAGAATCCTGACAAAGGTACAAGACTCCATATCTTTTAAGTGGGCAATGGGGTGTAAGATGCACCCAACAAAGACTCAAACATACAAGGTCCATAATGAGATCATGCGCTAGTTGTCAACACTTATATATTCTTGCTCATTCCTTATCTTTGAAAGCCTCGATTTACACCATATCTATACCCAACTAAATTTTAAGAGGTAACAAAAAGTTGACAAATTCCTGTTTTTTGGTAATAGCATGGGACTTCTCCAGATGATAAGTAGTAATTTCTGAGTCAAAGTAAACTGGATTCTGAAAGGGGATTGTGATCTTCAGCAAAAAATAGTCTCCTCCAATTAAACTTGTTGTAATATCAACAACACAGTCACCAGAGTGTTAGGAGGTACCTGTTTCTTCATGAGAAGTGCCTCAACAACTAGAACCAGGGGACTATATTGGGGAAAATCTTCTTGGAGAGGAAGGATCATCCTTTAAACAAAGAAACATACCCTAGAACCTGGTAGAGCATAAACGCTGAGCGAGAGACAAGGTTCAGGTTGCCTTATTATTAATTAGAGTTCCACCTAATACTGCTTTAGTAGGAAACATCTTTGGTACACCACCTACCCCACCCTGTGCACCCCAAAGCGTAGTGCCAATAGTGGTGACACCACAACCACTTGTTCTAGGGAACCAACTGAGATTTCAAGAGGAATGGTTGGTGGAGTTTGAGTGCAGAGTGACATGGAATACCACAATCAAAACTTCCAATGGAAGATTAACCCAAGAGCTTGATCCCAAAAAGCGTCAATGAATAGGGCAGATTGGAGGCTTGCACGTCCAAATTGAAAAATCGCGTGAGATGAGCCAGACTCAATACTGACACCTGAACCACTGTGGACACCAAGTTAATCAAGGGAGTGGAAACTCCTGCTTGGTTGGTCAAATGCAAAGTCCTATACACCCAATGGCATTTGTCCCCTTCTACTTTGTCCAAGAGAAATACACCCTTTATACATTGGTAAGAGAGGACAAATTAGATGCATTGGCCAAGAAATTGAATTCTAAACTCTGCCAGGCCGTTGTGAACTTTATATAAACATTAAGGGATGTAAGGACAAACCTACCCTCGCTGTATGGGGTAGAACTAAATTTAATTATGAGGAAAGAAGTATTTGGTCACAAACTCCATCACCATTGTGCGGAAACACCTGACAAAAGCACTTCTACATTATACAAAAATACTAAATCAAGCAATTTTGTAGTTCACTGTATAATGATAACATCACATCATATTAATCAAGAAGAAGAATGGATATGGTTGAGATTAGGGGCTGTTCAATTATGGAGTTCACTGGATAACAAGGTTAAGATCAGCCTTCCGGTCTGGGTGAGTGAACACCCAAGACATGAGCCAGAATACTGGAGGTATAATCGTCCACATAATTTGGCTCTTTATTGGGAGGAGACAACTGAAGAATGATGATTGACAATCAACATTACTAGCATACCTGCCAGTAACCAGATAGTTGTAAAAGTAGTGGCCGCAGATTTGATGGAGATTGTTTCTTTAGGCATCCCAGGGTGGACAGAATCTTCTCTGTGGACAAGAAAGGTCAAATGTGCAGGAAAGCCACAATTCTTAGCCCACTGGGAGGGAATCTTTCAAGGAGCAGAGCTAGATAATGACACCACAAGGATTTCATGATAGGGGACAACTCTAGGTGACCACCATTAAAATAGCCCCTTAAGTAATAGAGGGTAACAAAGCCATAAATCTAGCCACTATGGCCCAGTCATTATGAAGACCAGGAAAAATGGCGCCTGGAAAGAACGCAGCTAATAATAGCTAAAATAGTTCAATTTTATATTTAACGCTAAGATTTCTTTATTTGTTCAAAGGAATAAAATTAATGAACAACCAGACCTGTGGGAAGTTGCCTTAAGTGCTATGGGCTTGAGAAATAAGTAACTGGCATCAACCATGGTAGACAAAGTTATGATCAGAATTCATGTATTGATACTCTAAACTGCAAATGCTGACCTGGTCTCAACCTGCCCGCCTGAGATAATCTCAAGTTGTCGCACTATATCTATCTCTCAGCACAATTTTGTTTGACAGATTGATGATTTATCTAGTGGACGACGGGTTGCACTCATGGCCAGGGTAGCTATGGGCTGTCACATCTCATACCAAAAAAGGTTTGCATGCTCAAACTGCTGATGAAAGGCTCGCCTTTACTGGCAGAGAGTAATCAAATTGGCAGGATTTCAAACTAAGCGTAAAAAAATGAATTGGTTTTTCTGGTAACCAATTTACCATAGTTAGTAAAACTCAAGTTTATGGTGGTGATTATTAGGTGAGGAGTGATTACAAACTTTTTTCTAGAAATACTTCTTACTGCAACTACCTCCATACACCCCTTATTTTTCTGCACTGACTCCTGGGTGGTGAAAAAGGAAGGTAGTGGAGAGCCCTATATATGTAGGCCATTACTTACCTCTTGCCCCCACAAGGGCTAGATTGCCTTGAAAAATAAGTTTGAAAAAGCACCTTATGAACCCCTATCTTTGTCCTGAATGAGCCTCCTCACGGTTGAGGCTCAGGGGATGTCCCAGAACTTGATAATTTGCTTCTCTAACGCTTGGAACCCTTTTATAAACATTAAATAAAGTATCATGATATCAAGACTAGTTATTTAGTTCTTTAGTTTAAGGTTGGTATTGAATACAGTATCTAAGTCTTGAGTAGCATAGTATCATGTATGTTAATAGGTAATTTTTTAGATCACAAATTGTAATTACCTTATCAAAAATATTTATTTTTTGTTTTCTATGCTTGGATTGAAAGTAAAATTGTACAAATGTAAAAAATTTAGTCTTATTTTAGTATTTAATCAAACCTTGATAGTCATTCAAATGTTATATAATTTTTTTGTCTTTTGAAGATTATATAAAATTCATTAAGTAATTTTGCTATAAAGATTACTAAATGGTTTTATAAGGCGTTATAGTTGACCAAATGTTAAAGAACTCAAGTTTCTAGTTGCCAAGAATGCTAGAAATCAAAAACTTGTTGTACCATTTATAAAGAATTTCTACTTCAAGCTTATGTCTTTGGAGCTCATTTTGTGGGATACCATACTTTTAAAAATAGATATGTTTAGATAATGAATTTCTTATATAGAAACAACTTCATAAAATTATCACTATCTATATGCTATATAATCTGATTATTGGAGACTATAAGAAACATAGAACTTTTTTCAATGGAGAAAAAAGAGATTACTTAATTTTTTATTTAACTGAGGCAAGCTGACCAGGGGACAGGCATTACTGAAAGAAAGAAATGACATGAAACCTGAACAGGGTCAACTCCATCAAAGAAAGTTTTTCCACCTCCGGATCGGGACTCAAATTTTTCTGGTTACGTCATGGGTAAGGTTTTTGTGTTATTAGACCTACTAACCGCCAATAGCTTCCTTTGGCTGGCACCCCAATCGATGTGCAAAGGGCGAGAATCGAACCCACAACCTTCAGGTTGGTAGCTGCACGCCCTTACCAACTCGCCTTCCACCCCCAAAAAAGGATTACTTAATCAAAGCTTAATATTATTTTATAAAACAAATCAAGATTTTTTATTTAAATCAGATGACCTGGAGTAGTTCATAAGTAGCTATAGAAAATTTGTTTATTTTAATATAATTGGGTTAATGAAAGTTACCATATAGAATTACTGGAGACAAGTAAATCATTAAGGCTGTAGGGGTTTCACATAGTAGTAAATTAGAAATTGTTCCCATAATGATCTGATAAAAATGATTTTGGAGTAGGCTTAATACATCGCAAATATCAATTATTATGGGAAATGCATTAAAACAGGATAATAGAACTATAAAGACTAATCATGTCTTAAAGCACTTTTTATAGAACCAGGCCTCAGTTATTTTGGTTAGCTCACAAGATTGATAGGCAAAAGCAGGGCAAAATCAAGAAGAATATGTTGTTGAAATTTAGTAAATAAAACCCCAATTTTTCAAATGGGGCTTGATCCTCCTTCCAACAACCTCAGGGAATTCTGGCACTGCTCCCGAAGCGTCACCCAATCAAAAACAAAATTTTGAAACCATTTTAAATAATTTGACCAGGATTACAGAATCCTGAGTCAATTACTGAACCAGTTTCAGATGAGTTGCCATGGTTGATGTAATGAACAGAAATCATCCAAAAGGATGAATTTCTGAATGTTACATTCCGATTAGTTCATATGGTTAATTCAAACTGAACCAATCGGAATTGGTGGGTATGGTGGAGTGGGTGGTCAGACTTGGAGGGCTGGGCTGAGCTGCTCTGACCATTCCTTAAGCTCAGCAGGCTTAAGGAATGAATTGGAGAGGTTCCTCAGAAGCGACTTTATAAAAGTCAAACCTGACCTTCTCAAATATCAAGTTGGAATTCTAAGTCTTGGCCTTGGTCCCCTCCAGTTCGGTCTTTTATTATTTTTAAAAAAATAAAGTTCTTTTGAGGTGTCGCGCCTTGCTTACCTGATAGATTCTGAGTTTGGGTTTGTGATAGGGGACCTCATATTAGTGACAGTCCAGCCTCATCACTCTGTTTGCCGCCGCGTGGGCATTTCCAAGATTTGATGAGAAAAGGTTCGCCTCACCTGTGCCTAAGTCTGTCTGGTTAGGTTGCCCACCTGGAATGCTGCCGCGTGGGCATTTCCAGGATGAAATGGATGGGGTCTGGGATCCCTGCCCATGACAGTTGAAAGCACATGACCAATCAGCTCCTGTCAATGCCCCATTTCCAGTGGCTGGCATAGCGCTGTCTGAATCCAATCATTCAAGGCTCTCAAATGGATTAATGAGGATGAATAGCCATACCACGTGAAGCCATATTTTGCTTTGGAGGAGTTCTTTGTTGACCCTGATTAGTGTCCCTGCCATTTTCACCTTCAAAAAGTTTCCAATTTGTAAAAATTTTAGTATAATGGCAGTTGAGGCTGCAGCTGCCCCTGCTAAATCCTACTTTGCCAGAAATTTTATGGGGTGATTGGGCACCTTGTTAAGGGTATTCCTATCCCCATTTTTCCTCATAACTTTGAGAAAGATGTGAAGTATGAAATTGAGAAGCTTGCTTTTGGTGTGAGTTGCACTTGCATTGATGCAGAAAAACTTCTTTTTTGACCTCAATTATACCCAAACCTACCAGCGCATCAAGTCGTTCATTTATGTGCCTGCTCTTCAGTTTTTCTGAGCATCAACTTGCTCAATACTTTGAGGCGATGGACACTTCCAGCATCATATAGAAAGAAAACCTACAACTAAACCCCCTTATGACCCATGTTGCTGTCCTCCTACCCCAATGCTGCCTACCATTCTTTGCTAGCTAAAACAGATGCTGGAAAAAGTTTACCCAAAGCTTCTTCACCTTCTGATATGGTTTTCTAGGCTGTTAGCTGAGGTGGCATATTTAGAATCTTTTTTAGTTTATGATAAACCCCTATGTTTGGCTTATTTTATATTAAGATGCACGGCGGCTCCCTCCTTTGGGTTGGACGCCACTGTGCTAAAAAAGAAATCTGGTAAATAACAATGACATAGTGTCTGTTTACGCATAGCTTATATCAAAAACTACTAAAGTAATTTGAGTATAATAAAAACATAAGAGGAGGTGATTCCTATCTTTAACTATAAGCCAAATATAGGTAAATTTTATGTCTGGTGTGCAACATGACGTCCATATTGGTCATGTGTTAATTAATTGGTTGTGCAAATTTTAATTTGTTTGTGATTACAAATTTTAAGTAAAGTGCAAAAATAATCATGTGTTGATATGTCAGGTAGGCGATTTTTCAGACGTGTGTTCCTATCAAATTTGAACCATATTGAAACATTAGGTTACGAAATTTAAGTCATATATGTGAATTATGAAAGAGGCTCTTGGTCTCTTTGCAATCAAGAATATTTTTATTTATATAAACTCCACCAGATTTAGTATATCAGTTTTCAAGAAAAATATTTTCACAACTCAATACCACATCCAGGCCTACAAAAGGCCTAACCAAAAGCTGTGATTTGAACTTAATTAATATTATCTTTGAGCTAAAGTTGGGTGCTGAGATGTAGTTTTCCTTAAGTTAGAATTAGCTGAGGGATCTACTAAGATGGTTGGCACTCATATATTATTGTAAGAGTAGATTTTGAAAGATTAACAAAATCAGAAAACATACTGGGAAAAAGTTTTGTAAACTATAAGGAAAAGTAATCACTAAGGAGAACAAGCTATTGTTTTGATTTAGAGCATATAGTTTTTTCTCTTCAAGTGTATGAAAATGGTAAATTTCTGCTTTATCTCTTTTGGCATGATAACCTTATAATATTATGTAGTCAAAGCATGAGGTCTTTTTTCACTTTCTGCTTGATATCACATTTTAGAGAATATTAAAAATTGCAGCAAAACTAAACAACTCAAAAAACCAACACACAGCAAAACCTCAATGTCCTCATCCCTACCGCCCGCTGCTTCAAAATGGTGAAGTGGCGAAACCTCCTAGCGTCTTCCCCCCAGCAGAAAAACGCTTTTAAACAAGATCAACCAGTTCCCAATGCCTTGGGTTGATACGTTCCCCCAAGGATCTCGCCCTCCATCTTGCACGTTCCCAAGCAGTGCCTCATAGTCCCATTGTGCTCCCCTGAAGCAAGGTGCAATTGATCTTGTGGGTCAAATATGGCAAATTGTTTCCCTATAATGAGAAACAATTCATAGAATTAGCCCAGGCGCATATGCAGCCTGCAGGCTTTATTAGCTTCCGCCCCTATAAGGGGTACTTTGACTTTGGCTTCAATTGTGAAGCCAATGCTGCAATTGCAGTCAACTTTCTCCTGGTGTTCCAAGGAACCCCCATCCCAACCACTCACATCCCTTTGCTTGATGACACCACTCTTGTGGTTCAATTTGAAGGCCTCCCCACCCACATCCCCCTGAACTTTATACAACAAACTAATAGCTGGTTTGTCATTATATGGCGCTAACCCCATTTTACAATCTGTGGTTCCCAATGGAGCCAACCAACTTGTTGCCCTCGCGCCTTTGCAACTATATGCCCAATATCAACTAAAACTACAACTTGATCCCCTTGCACTGTTGTCCCTCTGCCCCCAACCACCCTTTCTGGGCCAGAGTAGACAAAGGACGCACAATCTGCTCCATTTGTTTTTAACTGGACCACTCAAAGCGGCGCTGTCCCACCATACCCTGAGCTGGAGCCCACACGCTCAGCTCCCCTATGATGCTCCCATTGCCAACATAAAAACTTTTTAATGGGACACAATTCTCCCTCCCCCTTTACCAAAAATGGTAGATGCAACTGCCATGGATTCAGCCAATAAGGAACCTGCATGATAAACTCCTTTTACAAGCTAAATAATCAGGAGCCAGCATGGACCCCAGTAAATTCAAAAAATACCCACCCAGCCACCCAATCCAGCCCAACTATATGCTATTTGACCTATTGTTTTCAACCAAAATCTTTAGAATTATTTGGAGGAAGTTTATGATTTTGGAAATTCTGTCCTGACTCTGTTGAGGCCCCAGGCCTCAAAATGCACCTAAACGCAGATTATGCAGCTCAATTCTCAACTTACAATAAGTTCTATACTCTGATGCCAATGAATTCCAAAGTGACCACCAATTCACTGAAGAGGCTGTTACCTCCCCTGATATTGCCTTCTCAAAAGGCCCTAGCAAAATTAGTCACAGTCTTGACCAAAGGGATAACTGCCCCTGTACTTCCTCCCATGCAACAAGTTCACAAAAAAAATTCCTCCAATTCACTAAGTTTCCCACAAGGCAATACAAAAAGTTGCCATGGTCACAAAATTTGGCCCCAAGACCCAAATTACCAGCAACAACATTGCAACTCCACCATGCTACCCAAAGTTTCTCCTGAGGCTAAGAAAGCTTTATCTGAATACATCAAAACCCTCCTCATATCTAAATTTGAGCTGCCTGAGCCACTCTGCTACCTTGACCCATTTAAGCATGCAGCCACACCCTTTTTCTCAGTGCTCTGCTGTACACTGTCTGACACAGATGAGGAGGATGAGCCTCCCAATCCTGACTCACCCCCACCATGGATTTACCAGTTTTCCGCATCTGACCTAGTTAGATCATTTATAGTTTTTTATTTTTATTTACCAATTTGGTTTGAGTGATATGCTCGTCTCTTTCTTTTTGTTAAATTCTAGTTTAATATTAATTTGCTCCTCATAGCTTGTTTTTGTCTGTCCCTTGGTCAGCTTGCTTTAATTAACTAAAATATATGTATGAGGTCATAGTTGTTCTTTTTAATCTTTTTTAATTTGTTTTTTTGTGGAATGAATAACATATTGTGAGTTCTTTGACTTTTCCTAGAATATGATTGTGATACATGTGTTTTAAGCCTGTATTTTGACTATATACACCTTGAATCCTTTATGATTTATTTTATAGTTTATCATATTTTGTGGCTAAAATAGTATTCCAGATTAATAATTTTAAGCCTTCTTTGCATACTTTTTTCCCTCAGTAGACAAAAACTTTAATTATTACTTAACTATAATTAGTTTACCTAACATTTTATCTAATGTCTTAGTAATTGTTATGAAAATTGTTAAAAGTTTTTATAATTGACTTAGCATTAATATGTAAGCCAATTTATGTCTTAAAACTTATTATAGAAACCATGGTTTATAATATAGTTTATAGCTCTTACATAATTATGTTTATTGAGGCAAGCTGCCCAGATTGGACACTAACAAGTAGATAAAAAATTAACATGTGCCTTGAAAAGGTTACATCCTTAATTGTAAGTCTTTATTCAAATCTAGATTGGGAGTTGAATTTTCATGTAACACAATTGGTAAAGTGCAGTGTTAAATACTCTACTAAACACTAACTGGTAACTTTAGGTGACACACTTATAATTGTTTTGTCAGAGAATAAGTATATATAATAAAGTGGTAGTTATAAGAACTGCTAACTCATTTTCTACCCCCTATATTTATGAAAAGTAAGAGTAAAGTTATTATAAATTACACTCATAATACTGTGCTAAGCTTTTACTTTCTTGACTCTATATCTAAGAAACTAATATGTATTCAAAGGATATAAAGCATCCCACTTTTAAGATACATAATCATATTAAAGCATGGGAGTACAAATTTAGCCATTTCTCGGGAATAACCATAATAACAAGGTGTGAGGAAAACCAAAAAAACTAGTGATTTAGTCTGATGCCATATACTATTGAGATTTCAACCTAAAATGTTCAAATCTAAAAGTGAACTGAGACTGGATTTCAAAAAATAGTTTTGTCCTTTTTAGTGTATCAAAATTCTTTTTTTTATTCTGTGTAATTGGATATACTAAAAGGTTAACTGATCAAATTAGACATGATATTAGCTTTATGTTAGGCTGAATTGCTTAACTTGTAAAGAGTCAATGGGCTGCTTTTAGTCATTGTTTCTTCTTGTGAAGCTGACTTATTTTATCAATATTTGTTTGTAGGTTGAAGTTTGTAGCAAGTTGATGAAATAAATTACTACTAGGAGATTTGGTGACAAGGAGACACATTTTGCTCAATTGGATATAAAAGTTTTTAAAGGAATTTGGGTAGCTATTTTTGTGAATCGAAAACAAAAAAACTAAGATCATTATATATATATAGTAAATTATGTATGACTAAAAATCTATATTTAGTAGCCCAGAAGTTTTTAACTATAAATTATGGCTTATATATTCTTATTTTTTCAAAAAGGTAATCTAAAGTATAGTTAGATAAACCATAGTATACTTGTATAATTTCAAAAATACCAAATTCTGTAATTTTAGCTTCATATTATATGGGTTACTTATTTTTAATATAGCTTTTATGCTAACTTTGCAGCACTTGGTCAGTATTTCTTTCACATTTATATAAAGAAATGTTTTCTGCTTTATAAAGCTTTATAACTGGATGGCTTTGTATTGCTTTTTGGCTTCTATTTGAGGTTCTTTTTGCTTTATACCATAGTTTATTAACAATTGATCATAACTATCCAAAGGTTAAAGAAATTCACTATTAGATCTGATTGTTTATTATAATAAGACTATATGGTATACATATAAGGCCTCTTACAAATTTTAAATCACCCTTTAGTATGTATATTGTATAACTTTAAATATTTGCATTTTAAGAAAACAAATGTTGTGGAGAGAAAGTTTCTAGAAGCTGTATCTTTATCTGCCATTGGGACCTAAGCATCAAATATTAGATTCTAACCATATTCTTAGTTACATCATTTCTTTATTCTTAAAGCAATACCTTATTATATTATATTATGGTAGCCTTCTCATTATAACAGTCAAAAATAAGCTCTTTTTTATTTTTTGTTTTAATTAGTAGATTATCCCATACCAAATAGTGGGACCATCATTGTTATTATATTATGCAGGTCTCATAAGAGCCTGAGACGATGGAAGGGGAGGGAAAAGACATCGTGACATGGAGGTGGATTAGCACAAGATCTATGCTGCAGTAGAGACTAAGTAAGGTAGGGTTGACAGCATGGTATAGATCCCCCAGGCCATCTAAAAATATACCTGAAAGAGTGCGATCATATGAGGGAGATTCCGCAAATGTAATCAAAGGAATGTAGAGGATGAATTGTGCATAGTCCAGATGGTCATGACAGCTATGTTGGGACATGATATATATCTAATCGCATAAATAAAGTCAGGCACCTGAAGTACCAGGTGCATGGATAGTGAAAAAATTATCTACTTATTTATTGTAAAGTCTTCAATTAAGGTAAACAAATTCTAAAATTGGTATATCCTTGTATTTGATTTGATTTATTGCGTCTTTGATTTATTGCGGGGAAGGCCAACCATGGGATGGACACTTCTGAATATGACTCAGAAGAGACAAACTTAGTACCAGGGGAGGCACCCCAGAGAAGCGATGCTATCTCTTGTTGCCAGCGGGAACGCCACTCATGGGGAGGGGGAGGGAACATGTGAAGGGGCCGTAGCCACTATTGAGCATGTGTGGAGGAAGGGGTCTGATTTAATGAACCAGACTGGGAACCAGGAGGAGACCAGCTGTTGGCGACGCGGTGGGAGGTATCCAAACATCCACGCTTGAAAGTGGTCAGCCAAATGAGACCGAAATTTGTGGACAGCTTCTGGGAGGGTGGGAGTGGAGCCTGCGATGGCATCTAATACAATTGTGTAAATGGTCCACATGGCGATTGCAACCACCAGAGCATGGAGGGAGGGTGGGAGGGAGGAGGCCATTGATAGAGCAAACATATCTCTTGACAGACTGAAGGGATGCGTTTGATCCTGGCCCAGCAGACGTTGAACTTCGCGCCATATCACTTTAGAGGTGGGGCACTTCTCCAGGCGGTGGAACAGCGTTCCATACTGGCCACACACGACACAGGATGAGTGTAAAGCGTTAGAGCGCTCATCTGTATGATACGCCCGCCTCAGGCAGCGCCACACATGGGAGTGGACTTGAGGCTGCAACAGAGGATGATGTACGTATTTCCAGATAGTCTTTTGGGTCTCAGTGGAATAAGGGATGTCCATCATGTCCAGGTAGTCCACCCTGGATAGGACATGGGGCCGAATGGGGACCACGCCATCATGGATGGGTAGCCCCTGTACCTCTTGTGTGAACTGAGGAGAGGGGCGGCCTCTTTGGGTTATATGTCCGCTAATACGAATTCTCCACTCAGCGCTCTGCATGGAGAGTAGGATTCGTTTGTAGTGGGTTCTAGTCCCGTGGGGACCTGTGGCCGATGTGTGTGATGTGAGGTATTTCATCAGGGAGTGAGGGTTCGATGGATTGTTGAGGCCCAAGGCGCAGGAGAAGTTGGAGTGGGCTGCGCGGGACCAGTGTTGGGAGGGGAGTGTAGGGGCGGTGACAGCCGCGATCCAGGTGCCCAGGATCTTGGCAGCATGGGCTTTGAAGTCAAGCAGGCCCATGCCACCATGATGATGAGGGCCAAACATGACCTCTAGCCGCACTGGTGTAGGGCGGCCTGACCAAAGCCATCCTTGCAGCAAGGCATACAAGGATTTGAAGAAGCTTGGGGAGAAGGGGATGGCGTGGGCTCCGAACCAGACTTTGGATAGGAGCATAGAGTTGGCTAAAACAACCCTGCCAGTAAGGGAAGTAGGGTGGGCTCTGAGAGAGGCGATTCGCTTCGTCACGTTGTCCAGAATATGGCACTCCATTACTGCTGACGCGTATCCGCCTGCCTCCATCCACATGCCCAGATGGCGTACCAGTCCTATGGTAGGACGTGGCATGAAGGGGAGCACCAGTGGAGCGGTGTGTGTTGAGTTAGTAGGGCGTGGACGTGGGCGAGCAGATGGGTCAGGTTGGGAACTAATTGCTGAGGTCCAGCATTTCTGAAACTGACCAAGGAGGATGATTTCGGTTTTGGAAGCGTTCAGTGCCGCGTTGCTTACCCAGGAATATTGCTGGATGAGAGCTTCAAGCGCGCGTGCATCTTGATTATTAGACACCCCAATCACATAACCATCTGCGAATGCCAATATCTTGACTGGAGCTTGGCCTGGCACATGGACCCTAGTGAGTTGGGCATTCACATTTCACAGCAGTGGGTCAAGGCTGAAGTTGTATAAGAGTGGGCTGAGGGGGTCCCCTTGTCGCAAGCCCCTTTGAAGGCGGACTACTTCCGTTAGGAAGCCAGGGCCACGTACTGCCATTGTTGCAGATTCCGTGAGCAGCAGCACCCAGTTGATGAAGCGGGGAATAGGCAGAATTGATGAAGGCAGGCCCTAAGGTATTTTCAGTTTACTCTATCATAGGCCTTTTGTTGGTACAAGAATACAAGTGCCCCAGAGGCTGTGGACTGACATACATTAGCCACAGAGTGCACGTTATCCCAAATCAACTTTCTGGGTATGAAACCAAAAATGTTCTGGGGAGATGGTGGCAGATGCTACAGTCCCTAAACGAATAGCCATGATTTTTGTTAAAATTTTAGTGTCTGTGTTTGTTAGAGAAATGGGGCGCCAGTTGGCTAAGTCTAGCTTATCCCCTTTCTTGAAGAGTGTAACAGTAAAAACCTCATGTCCTCCTGGTAGGAGGCGCGTTTACAATAGGCTTTGGTTAAGTGAGGCGAGCAGCAATGGGGATATATATTTGAAATATTTTTTGTAGAACTCATATGGAATGCCATCTGGGCCTGGGCATTTTTAGGTTTGGCGCACCGCGAATAGCTGTCCATGATTTGTTTGGAGTAATTAAATTTACTATTTCTGAGTATCGGAAGACAGTGCAGATGTGGGCTTGGTCAAGAAATTCCGCCACTTCAGCCAGCTGAATTGGTTCAGCTTTGTACAATTTGGAGTAATATTTTTGCATTTTGATTGCCACTTCTGACGGTGTATCCACAATGGAATTATCCAATCTTTGCACCTGTGTGCAGGCCACGCTCTGGCATGGTGCAAATTTTTTTTAAAGAAATGTGCGGTGCACTTGTCACCTTTTGTGATACATGTGGCCCTGTATTGAACACAAACCCAATGTTTGTGTTGCCTTTCGAGTGCGTTGAGGTGGGCAGCTGCCTCCGCCCACTTCCAGCCCAATGCAGGGCTGTATCCTGTAACTGGGATGTTGGACTCCAAGTGTGCCAACTCTTCCAGAGCGTGTGAGATAACCACTGATGTGGCTCATGAGCATCTTGAGGAGAGATGGCGAGAGTGGTGGATGGTGTCTTCTTTGAAAGTTGCCCATGGGGAATGGGGTCCGCGCAAAAACATTGCAACAAACTTTTTTGCCAAAGTTGCCTCTTCCACCCGTGTGGAAAATCCTGGTGATGTGATCTCGGGGGGGGGGCGGATTTTGCACCAATGTGGGGTCTTAGCAGCTGTGACAGGTAGGTGGTAGGTTATCGAGACCAGTCAGTGATTAGAGAATTCCATTTTCGTTGTTTTGAAGTGGGAGATGTGGGGTTGAAATTTCGCCGGCATTAGAATAAGGTTGATGCGGGTCATGGACCTTAATTGGCCATTGTGGACGTGGGGACATGTCATGTTTTTGAGCAGCGGGGCATGTTGCGGCAGCGCATCCATTAACCCAAGGGTGGCCTTTAGAACGCACAGCTCTACATGACCCTGGGGGCGTGGGGTGAGGAAGGCCACCAGTCCGTTGGTGTGGTTAGCCAACAGTTCATGTCACCAACTAGGAAAGAATCTGGGGGTAGCGGGAGGGATTTGACCAACAAAAAAATTCCTAACGCTTGTGTGCACAACTTGGGGCATAGATGTTGACAATTGCGTGTGCTACATCAGCCCACAAGAAAGTGACAACAAGCACTTGCCATTTAGGAATGCTTCTGAGGATATAAATTTGAAAAATTATTTTTCTGAATTAGACCCCACAGTGCTTTGACCAAAAGGATAGGGATGGGAGGAGCATTGTTTTCCAAGTTTCCTCAGAACCTCATGGACAGTGGGACTCCTGGATGGCCAGGATATCCACAGGTAAATTGTGTTGTAAAAAAGCTAAGTTTCCTAGCCCGGGACAGGGAGTCCTTGAGTCAAGCAATATTCAACGTCCCTAAAGTGAAGGTTTCCCCCATCACACCTTAGGTGTGAGGGGGTGGGCCCCCAGGCCCACCAGCCTCTTCTAGATCCCCACAGGCCTTCACAGCAGCACAGGTGTTAGCAGCAGCGCTATCAGAGTTTTTGTTGATTTTTGAGGAAAGAGTCATGTTGGCTTTAGCCTTCACTTTTTTGTTTTCCTGACGTCAGACGAATTTTTTGTGGTGCGGATGAGTTTGGTGCACCGTTGAGCAGGTCAAAATTTTTTTTTTCAATTGGGATAGGTCCCAAGTCAGTTTTGATTGGAGCTTGGGTGCAATGATTGGGTGAGATCAAATCTCCCATCAGATCCTCGGATTTAGTGGCCCACTTGGCATGGGCTTCCCAATCTGATTGGTTGATGGATTCCCGAGTTGCTTCCACCACAAAGGTTTCCATGTCCTCCTGGCATTTGAGTGTGGGATAGCGGTGGTGGCCTTGGCCGCTTCCTTGGCTGCAGCCCTATGGGCCTGCTTGGCCTTCTTCCACTCTTGTGGGGAGATAGGCTTTACCAGTAGGTAGCAGCCTTGTGCTCCCCACGGAAAAGCCTCCTTGGTGCTTGCAGTTGGTTCATAGTGTGCCTCTCCATTGGCCATGGCCACCGAGGGGTGTTCTTGGAATGTGACGCCCTCTTTGATGGGGCATGCGTGCGTCTTATGGCCAAATGCGTCACAGTGGGTGCAAATGGGGGGCGCGCTGTCCATGGTCACCTGGAATGGGTGGGTGGTATGCCCTGCAATATCAATAAAAGTGGAGTGCGGGATCTGGGTTAGGTCCTTTGTGATCTCCTCAGTTGGGGTCAGAACTGTGATGGCTTTGCCAGTGCACAGGTGTGGCATCAGCATGAAGCGTTGCATTTCAAAAGAATTGTAATTCACCATATATGGCGAGACCATCTTTCAAATGTTGTTCCAAAATGTCACGTTTTACTGTAGAAGGCAAAAAGTCGAATGTGAGGAAAATTTGGTTTGATTTTGTCCATCTGGTGCATTTAATTTCGATGACCTGTTGCCCTTTGGGGAGGTTGACCACTACGCGCACCACTGCAGTTTTGTCTGCTGCCTTTTTACTTTCAAAACCTAGGTCCAGCCAACTGCGTGACATGTAGTGAGGTGCAATGTACACCGCAGTCAGGAAAATTGTGTGCACATCTTTACAAAATTTTTCCCATAAGGCCGTTTTTAGAATGTCCAGAAACACGTGGACTCCAAATTCCGCTGACGAAAGTGGTTGGGAGTGTGGCGTGTTGTTGTACTGGTTGCATCGTGCTTGCCATACGAGTATCTCTGGGGAAATTGTGACCGCTGGTTTCTTAAGATTTTTGTCTATTCCGCCAGATTCTCTGGGGCGTTTTCAAACGTTGGAGGCCGCGGGCCTTCCACCTGCTCCTCCTACCTTGCTTGCCCAACTGCTCCCTGACATGGGCGCAAACTAATCTCCTCTGTGAGATTATCAAATTAGAATCAGTCTTGAATTGAATAGTTTGCAAAAGTGATTGCAACGAGAAAGAAAAGTCCCATTATATCCTTGTATTATTTCATTAGTTTTAATTAGGGGTACCCAAAGTAAATTGATTTTATAAAACGCACCCTTTCTTTTTTCTACAACCCTAGTCATATATGAGGTCAAGGACTTATTATTAGCATAAATTTCCAAGCGTTTCCAATCTGAGATCTATTAAATAACAAATGGGCAAACTATGACGTTCTTTTTACTTCTTTCAAACAAGATCAATCGCCGCATAGATCAGTTTTAAACCCTGGTATCAGGAGGTTTCTGTCATGCTATATTTGATTGCATATTCCAGGTACTGAACCCTAATATTAAGAAGATTAAATTTAGTCAGGGAAAATCCCCAACAATAGTTTTGATTATATCTTCAGATCAACTTTTATTCGTCATCAGATGTAATAAAATCTTTAATTCAGGTCAGAACCTTAATCACTCCCCTCTGGATCTTGATGCAGAGGAAAAAGGCTGGAGAAATTTGCTGTGTACTCAATTTATCACGGTTCCCTGAGCGACCTCCACAAAAAAGTATTCATTTACTCATATAAAAGAACTTTATAGGGTCATGATAATTGGACCCTAAATTGCTATCTCTTCCTCCAGACTGGCGATGGCAAAAGAGGACCAGGCCACCTGGCTGGAAGGTATGCAGAAGGATATGATTATTATTGAACTGATTAGTCTCTATGGTAGTGTAGCACAAAAATTTTAGAAGCAAGGGCCTGAAGTCAGATAATCTCATTGTGATACTTCTCATAGCTACTTCAGGGGCTTCGAGGGAAACTTGATCTAACTTGGCCTGCATTTTAAAGGGCAGCTAAGGATTCCTTCCAACCAAAACTTGAAAGTGAGACATAATGATATTTCGTGATAGCTTTATATAATAGGCGATGGTTGCACTAAAAATATATTGGAGTCAATGAAGAGGGCCAGTTGTGATCATTTTCTGGAGGGTTGAGGTTGAGTGTCGTTTACATGCTCTACCATTTCAGGAGTTGCAGGGTGGTAAGGTGTGGAGTATACCCAAGTGGATCCCATTAACTCAGTTAACTCATTCACCAGCAATGATCAAAAATTATGACCATTGTCAGAGAGAATTATGCTAGGTCACCCATGCTGTTTGAAATATCAAATATATAGAAATGTAAAGGTAGCTTTTACCAAAGCATCATTTAGGGATATAGCTCTGATAAAATTTGTTAAATGATCAACATCCAGAATGAGGAATCAAAGACCATTAGGAGCTGTAGGGAGGGGCCTACAACGTCAATGTGATAGTATGGAAGTGTTCAAAGTGTGGAATCACTGGATGTTGAGGCCAGGAATTAGGTCCAGCTTGACTATTACATACCAGGCAGGACTCTGATACATCTTAAATTGAGATAACATTCTTTCCAAATAACGCTGAGCCTTGAGCTACTGGTGATTTTCTCAATTCCTCCATGGCAGACTTGCAGATGTCCATCTAATATAACATCTGTGAGATCCAAAATTCAAATGTAGGGTAACCATTTTTGTGACAAAATTATGTACAAGTTACCTCTTTTATCCTAATATATTTTTTTCCTTCTTTTGATAGTTCTTTTTGCATATGTAGGGGCTCATTTTTCCATAAATGCAGTCAGGTTAAAAGATCATATAGTTGATCTTTCTCAGAGTTGGTTATAACTAATTCGGGTAATCTAGATGTTTACCCGCTTTTTAATGTATGGGCTTTGGAAGATGAATAACTGAGAAATCATAGTTTTGAAGTATTAAAGACCATCATGTTAATCTCCCGTCAGAATCCTTAATATGCTGAAGCAATTTCAATGAAGAATGGTCAGTAATTATGATAAAATGGCTTCCATATGCTCAGGTCATAAATGCATAATAACCAATAGTACCTACAAACACTCTCATTCTATAACGCTATGGTTGCGTACAGCTCTTTAAAGGTTTTTCTATGGTAAGCAATGTGATGATCCACTAAGTGTTTATAATGCTGGGATAATATAGCTCCTATATCTATATCACACTTGTTTTGGTGTAAAGTAAAAAAGTTTAGAAACTAGGATGCACAAGTACTACAGAGTGATAGAGAGCTAAGCGTAATAGTTATAAGCTTATTGTTGCTTTTCATTTCAATAGAAGGACATTCATTTTTTCAACAAATATACTAAAAGAGTAAAGGTGTTGGAAAATTATGGGTAAACTAACAATAATATCCTACCATCCTAAAAGACTTGTACATCACGCAGGGATTTAGGGAGACATCTTAGAAATGGACATAACTTTGTCATCCATCATGGAAATTACAGTATTTCTTACCTTATGTCCCTAAAATTCCTAATAGATTGAAAAAAACCATAGACGGCTTTAGCTTTAGTGAAGCTTGACGGAATCATTAAAAGACATCCCTAGGATGTGAAAAAGTGATTGGTAAAAGTTCATGAAAAAATGGTGATATCATTGGGATAAAATAGTACATAAGAGCGTTTAACTCCAGGTAACCCGTCCATGGCTCTTTGGAAGGTAGCAGGGGCTTTGCATAACCCCTTCATCATTTGAGTAGGCTTGAACAATCCAACACTTAAAATAAGGGTGCATTTTTTTCAGTTTACAGGCGATAAATTGATTTGCCTTACCCATTGGTAAGATACATTACCAAAAAATGGAATTACAACATTAAGGTAAAGAATTGTCTAAACTTGTTAAAATAAAATGTTTTTTGTAATGAATTTGGTTGGTGATAAGCCATAACAACTTGGTGTCCACCATACTATTTGTAGTTTAATAGATGTGAAGAATCCAACCGGATTTTTAACATCATAAGTAGCCCAGCTTCTAACAGTTACTTTAGTTCTTTAGCTACTTGGTCTCCCTTGACTTTTTATTTTCTGTAATCTCATATTTAAAATGGAGGGTGATCCTTGCTTTTGACTTGGTAACTTTTTTCCGTCAACATCTAATAGCCACCTAGTCCTGATGAGAAAATATTACTATATTCTTTAAGGAGGGCTTATACATTATGACGTTCATTAGTAGTGAGTTTGTCTCCAATCTTACTTTCAACCAGTGTTATTGTGTGCAGGGTAAACCCTAAATCTTGTAATAAATTTATTTTACTTACATTGGCAATATTGTTAATAGTACTTAATTAGGCATAGGTGATGAGGGAATGTTGAGGGCTATAGGGTCTGATTCGTTATATTCCCTAATAATGAAGAGATAGATTTCCACCATCTAGTACTAAAAAAAAAGAGATAGATTTCCCATAGCCGGAATCTAAAAATCAGGACAGGTCAACACATCTATATAAAGTGGTTAAGGTGTCCGTATACTCCTATATTTTTATCAAAAAATGTAAATCTTGATTTTTGAATCCATGATAACTTGTGAGCTTGGTTGTATACTGATAGGATGGGGGCGTATAGAAGTATCCCTTCTTTGGCATCTACAAACTCTGGTAGCTTTGTTTCACACCCCAAATTTTGGTTCTCTTTTTGCAAAAAGAGGAGGTCTATGATGGGGCATGTTCATTTTTTTGAGGCCCAATATTTTCTATCAGGAGATTGAATGAAAAGTTATCTGGTACACTAAAAGAGAGGTATTTTTCCTTATGATTAATAATGAATCTGGACTCCCATATAAATCATAAACCAATAAGCAATTCTTAATTGTTATTTTTTAATGTGATAGTGGGAGCGATAATCAACAGTTTTCTGAATTAAAGGGGTCAGGCAGAATAAACCTCAATCGCTTTAGTAGCCAGATTCCTGGCCATCCCATATACAGCGCTGTGAATCAAAACTTAGCCCATTTTAATCTTTTGGATAGGTCTGGATGATATAACATCAACCAGTGATCAGGCATCGATTATAAACAGGACTTTAACCTTATGAACGACTGCCTCTATTAATACCACTGAAGATCCAAAATAAAATTTATTAGCTAGTAAATTAGCAGTAGGTGATTGTAGTGAGGTGAGTAAAGGAGATAGTTATGGCCAGGCTTGGGGATTGGAAATTTGTTTTAGAGTTCTGTTGGTTAGGCTTGGCTCTCTCTAAAGAAGCTTGCTTTAAAAGCGTTAGTAAATAATTGACATAATATATGAATAGAAAAGCTTAGGGCTTCTTTTGCTTTGGATGTTAAGCGAAACATTGATTCTGGCAGGGTTATATAATACAATGCAACCTGAGATATTTGGCCTGGGATGGGGATATCGAGGCACTTAAATATCATTAGCAGAGTATCCTCTTGCCTTATGTTAACCGATCTTTTTCAGCCTTATTTTGATGAAGATGATTGAAGAGATTTGCAGCATGGGTGATTCCTTCACAAAAGAAGCAATATAAGTTGGATTTGTAAGTGTCAGGAAATGTTGCTGCAAAAAATGTATACTGCGACTTATTGTTAGGACCTGTAACCTGAGTGATTGAATTAGATCTGTAAGAATTCCCATAATGGCAATTGTGATATGCAAAAAGGATTTAAGGTGAGGCTTTAACGCTATAAGGTAGAGTTTGACATCAAGAATGGTTTTGAAGGCCAATAAAAAATCGGAAATAGATTCATCTAGCATAAGACGTTCACCAGCAGCTTAAGTCTGGGCCTTAAGGTAATCTGTGGGTGATCCAATGAAGGATTCTCGCCCTTTAAGGCTTAGTCCCATAAATGCCTGTTTTTGGTTTGATAAGGTTGAGAAGCTCCTGAACTCCAGAATTAGAGCAACTTTGGCTTCTTCCCAAGTGCAACAGGTCGTTAACTGGGGCACCCAAGATAGCTTTTTTTAGTACTAGATGGTCCCAACCCAAGGGGAGATTCATCGATGTTTGTTAAATTACGCCTGGCTCCTAAGAGCCTGAGGCGAGGGAAGGGGAGGAGGAGGCATCGAGAAAGGGAGGGGTTTTGCGCGCTAGAGCCGTGCTGCAGTGACAGCTGAGCGGGGGAGGGTTGGCGACATAGTGCAGACCTTCAGGGCCATCTCAAATTGTACCTGAAAGTGGGTGATCATGTGTGGAAGGGTCCAGACCTACTGGTCAAAGGCAGCACAAAGGAAGGAGTTATGGATGGTCCAGATGGCTGTGGCATAGGCGAGGACACGGAGGGGTCAGTGGCAACCAGGCAATGTCTGCTCAAACAAGAGGTCTTGCACAGGGTGTCCAGACCAGGGCTGAGCATGGAGGAGCGCGCGGGCCTTTTGGCCAAAATGCGGCGACACCTGGACAGGTGAAAAAATGATGGAGGTGGGAGTCAATAGGCTCCACACAGCGGGGGCAGATTCAGTGCTGGAAGGTAGGGCCAGTCCGGTCCCCTGTCCTGTATGAACAGTGAAGCACCCTCCATAAGGTGTTGGACACCTTTGCTGACAGGATGGGGTGATAGACATCCTTCCACAATTCATTAAGGTCGAATCTCACGGAGGGAGGGAGGAGCTCAAGGAGTCTTAGGCGGATGGGAGGATGATCTTGGGGGTTGAGGCGAGTTGTGACAACTTGTCCATTGTGCACAATTGCATGGCGATGGGGGCTGAGGCCAGGGCCTTCCCTTCTGTACGGGAAGGCATGGTGGATCCGCGCGCCTACTCGTTTCAGGGCAAGGAGAGCCTGGTTCCAGTAGGGGGATGAGGATGGTTTCAGGCGATGGCCTGGGTGGTTTGAGAGCAACTCCCCTAATGAGGTCAGAGATGCTCTAGGAAGGCCCAGAGCTGCTGACACTTACTGGTGGAGGGCGGGCGCCCATTGGGGCATGGGGGTCGCGTCCCAGCAGACAATCGGTCATAGGAACTTCAGGAAGATTGTGGTGGCGTGGGATCGCGTGTCCAGAAGCCCTAGGCCCCCTTCATTTCAGGGTCAGGCAATGGTTGAGAGGGCCATTGGTGAATGGTTTGAGCCCCAGATCCAACAGCGGAGGAGTACATTGAGCCGCGTATAAAAGGCATCTGTGAATGGGCAGACGTGCGCTAGGAACCAGACTTTAGAGAGGAGGAACACATTGGCCATCAGAGCTTAACCCTGGGGGTGATGTGCCGCTGGTTCCAGCTGGCAATCCTGGAGTTAACTGCTGCAAGGAGCAAGTCCTCATTGTCATTTAGAGCAACTCTCTGTTGGTTGGTGAGAACGCACAGGTGAAGGAAGGTACCGCGCACAGGTTCAATACCAAATGGTGGGGGAAGATGGGGGAGCCGACCTGTACAACTGTTGTCTTGGAGGTGTTGACCATGGCGTTGGACGCCTTGGTGTACCTCTCAATGGTCACAGCAGCGAGGGCAACATCCCCAGGGCAGCCAAATGCAATGGCGGTGTCATCAGCAAATGCCATGGTGCATGTGGGGGCTTTACCTGGGACCAGAATCCCTGTTAGCTTGTCCTGTAAGGAGGCCAAGAGGGGGTCAAGGGTGATGTTAAAAAGGATAGGGCTCAGGGGGTCCCCTTGCCGGAGACCTTGTCCAACTGGTACTGCCACTATAAAACCCATTGGCGCCAGGACTCTGGTGTGGAGTTGGTCATAGAGCGCTGTTATCCAGCGCCTAGCTGCGGGTGGGAGATGGAAGCGGGCCAGGGAAGCATCAATATACTTCCAGGCCACCCGATCATACGCTTTCTCCATATCCAGGAGAGCCACAAAGCCATTCACCTTACGAGAGTTAGCATTCAAAGTCAGATGAAGGTCATTATAGTTGTCCCATAACGACCTCCCCGGAATAAAACCGTGCTGGGATGGGGAGAGGCGAGGTGACACCCATTTGGTGATGCGGTTGACCAGAAACTTTGGCAAGAGCTTGTGATCTGTGTTGATCAACGCTATGGGGCGCCAGTTCGCCAGGTTCTCACGGTATGACTTCTTGTGAATGAGGGTCGTAATTGAGCCTCTGGAGTTGGGGAGGACCTCGCCATTCACCAAGAGTGCAGCGAAGAGGTCGCGGAGAATTCTGTTTATCACCGCAGGTTCCAGAAGGTACACCTCGAAGGGTATTCCGTCTGGGCCTGGGGCTTTAAGCCGTGGGGATTCCAGAAGGGTTTCTATCACCTCATGGATGAAAATAGGCGCCAGTAGAGCCTCAGCAGCCCGTGGGTCGATGGGCGGCTCTGGAGCCTACCACAGGAAGTCTTAGATGTCCGACGGGTCCACCTGGGTGGCATGGAAGAGGCTGCAGTAGAAGCGGTGTAGTTCCTGCGTGATTTCCTCCTTATTCGAAGTGGTTGTAGTGCAAATCTTCAGTGCAGTAATATCCTGAGCTGTTGACCGGGTTTTCTGTTTCTGAAGGAAGAAGCGGGTGGAGCGTTCCCATTGAGCATAGCAGCGAATGTTGTAAAGTTTGCTGCCCGTTCTTCCTGCAGTGTGAGCTAAGCGGAGTGCTTCCTACGCCGCTTCCCAGTCTTCCAACCAACTGGGAGAAGGCGAAGGCTGGCAATTTCGCTTCAGATGTCTGATTCTGGCTTCCGCCCTTTTGACTCTGGCGCGAGCTGCGGTCATCTGGGCTTTGGCACAGTTGTAAGCAACGCGGGTTGCCCTCCTTGGTCACCGCCCATCTAGCCTTGTGGTCAAGAAGGTGGGGTGGGGGAGGTGAGAGTCTCCCGGATGGTCATACAGCTTCTCCTTAGTGAAGGGGTTGTTGAGAAGAGCTGGGGCAACACTAGGCCAGAACCCACGCGACAGTATAAGCGTGGTGGTGAGAGACAACGGTGAGTGACCTGTAATCACTCAGAGGGTTGTCAGGAGAGATGGGAGAGAGACGCGGCCAATTAGAAAGGGGCCAATCAGTGTCATATCTATGCGTGACGCTGACTGGAAAGCTCCTCCATCATACTGGATCATAGTCATGCAACCTAGGCCAGACGCGGAGGGTGGAAGCGCATCTATAAAGCCACTTAGGCGAAGGGGAATATGGTGGCAACTTGATCCGGGGCATTCCTTTGCTGCGGGGGGTAAGAGTCACGGACGCGACTTATGTTTGTGTTGAAATCTCCCAAGAGGACTGTATTCCGTGGGAGATTGAGTTGGACGAGATCTTCCAAGAGCCGATTTTGCTCCTGACCTGCATTAGGCAGATAGATGCTTGCAGCGAAGAAAGAGAATCAGGATGGTGAGTTTGGCCAGTATGAGGCGGCCACCTAGATATTGTGAAAAAGAATGGGTTTTAACTAGGGGATTTAAAACAATAAGGGCGACATGGTTTGTCCAGAAGGAGTTGCCTCCAAACTGTTCATTCCATTCATATTGTTCATGGGGGCTATGGGGCTCCTGGACAGCAGCGATGTCATTTTGTGTTGACCTGAAGTTGCAGAGGAGGCGGGCTCTCCGCTTAAAGTCCCGCAACTCATTCTCGTTGATGGATTGCAGGGCCAGGGTGCTGCCGTGGGGACTCATAGCTGTTCCCCTCCATGTCTGGGGGGTTGCCAGAGCTTAAACCTGCTGCTTTGAGGCGGCTAGTTTTGAGTTCTTTAGCTTGACTATTAGCTGCAATCTGTGAGGAGCGTTGAGGGTTCTGAGGGGAAGTAGAGAGTGGGGGTAGAGGACCCAGTAAGCCAGCCTAGGATGCTGCCCTCGCTCCGTTGCAGGGGAAGGACCTGAGGGTGCTCAACGGCGACCTCCGCGGTGTCCCCATTTGATGAGTCTGAGTCCATATTCACTCTTATTTTTAACACTGCAAAGGAGCCGCGTGAAATGGACTTTGGGGTTGGGGTAGGACTCTTTGAGGTGGCACTTCTACCACAGGCCGCGGGTTGCCAGTCCTTGATGGTGGGCATAGCTCCATTGGGAGCTGAGGGTGATGCGATAAATCGCTGGTGGGGTTGGTGGGGGTGCCGCGGAGTCCTGAGTGGGGTGGCTGACGAGGGGCACCATGTGGGAGATGTCTTGCGCTTGGTGAGAGAGGGAGTTGACTCTGGGAGATTGGAGGGGGTGCCCACTGGAAGGGGGGCATGAGCGCGAAGGTATCCCATAACAATATTGAGGTTAGCTGTTTCAACTGCTAGTCATAAGGCCTCAGGGACAGGTCTTGAACGGGAACCCATTGTGTGGGTTGTGAAATTACTGCTGCGGCCATGTGGGATCGTTTTTGGCCTGGTTTAGGCCCCTGGGTGGTGACTAAGAGGGCTTGTTTTCGAGCTGTGCAGCCACTATACAAGTGTCCAAGGGCGTTACACCATTAACACCGGGGGCGCGCCTGATCAGGGTGGACAAAAAGATCTCAGGGCATGCCCCAACTACCGCCACACGAGGAATAACCTCAATGTTGCGGGATACAGTGGGGTAGGGGATGAATGACGCCCGAGCAGTGCAAGCTCTTTGAGTGGGAGAATAGTAAGAGGGGACGCTAAAGTCCACTGAAAGAACAGACACAAACTCCATTAAACCACGGTGGAGCGCCAGTTTAAGAGACTCAGGATCAACATTCGTTGGTAGGTTGGAAAAAGCAACCCATGAATTTTTCTCCAGGTGAGAGCGTGTGTAGGAGATGCAAAGAGGTCCACGCGGAATAATGACCTGGAGGGTGGCAGCATGGTCAATAAGGGCAGCTTTAGTGAAGCCCACATCGATGGAGTGGCCCTCCACTGATTCATGGATGGTGGTGTTAATTGGGAATGTCTCCACGATCACTGAAAAGTATGAGAAGTAATATTACATATAGAATTCAACAAGGTTATGCCCATAATAAAGTCAAATCGCGTGGGAGAGGGTTGAGCGAGGTAGAGCTTTTTGCGCTCTAGTTTTGGCTATTTCTTCTTAACATCAGCAATAAACGCCACTTCACGGGGATCAGCTTTGGTTAGCGTTGGTGCCAGAGGTTTTTGCCACGCCCCAGTGGTTCCTTTGGTACTTTTGTGTTTGCTTTAGGCTGCAATTGTGGGTTGAATGCGAGCTGGTGGTTTGGACAAGTTTGTGGAGTTCCCTTGTTGCTGAAATGTTACAGCAGTTGCTGGCGTCATATTAAATTGAGGGGCAGATTGTTGGGCTTTGCTAAATTGGGGAGGCCCATCCAGATTGGAACTAACTCCAGCCAATTGGGATGAGGGCGATGTTTCATCACCATCCCAATCTATTTGGGTAAATTCAGCCCGAGTATTTGCTGTGATTTCGTGGGCAAAACTCATTGGCAGATTGGTGAAATGGTCGTTTTCAGCATATGGAGATAAAGTACCAACTTAAGAAGTGCCAATTATGGGGTTTAAATGGGACGGGTGAGATTAAAAAATGGTGTGAAGTTCCAAAATCTGAACCATTTGAATCCCCATTGGCTAGAGTAGATTGTCCCAATTTGGTGCTTAGTGAACCATAATGTGCGGCTAATCCAACCTTACATCTGAGGGTTTGGGGCCAGGTAGCTGGGTATCGCCCCTCATGGAGGGAGCCAGAAACACGGCGTCAGCAATAATAGATGGGGCTGAATTAGCTGACACAATGGGGGAGGTGAATGCCTGGATGAGCTGAGTTGCATTCAACTGAGCAGGCGCCATTAAAACAGTGTGAGTGATGGCCTCCTTGGTTGGAGGGGGCCCAGCGGGTTGATTGGAGGTAGCGCACGCAGAGCTGTTGGGAGTGCAGGTTGCAGAAGTGCGATCAGATGAACTGGCGCTAGTTGAAGTAGCTCCAGGTTGGGGGGTGGTGCCTGCTTTCACAGCCGCTGCTTGAGAGCAGGTGATTCTGGTTGACCTTGAGGTGGGTAACCGGGGGTTGCTTTGTTTGGGGTGGTGCTGGCTCGTTTGGCCGAGCCCGCGGGTTCTTTTGTGGGGTTTTCCGCCATATTTGCTAATAGTTTTCGTAAATCTCTTTAGTGGAGCTAAATTTCAAGGCTTAATTGATTTTCAAAAAGTGATGCTTAGCAGAAAGAGAAATTTTACCATGATAGCTTGAGCAAGGCAACCAAGACAATTGGTCTTTTGACTGAGCTCTGATGATTGGTAGCATACTCCATTGTATTTTTGTTGCAGTACAAGAAGGAAAAGATGCTTTTCAACATGACATACTTGTCCTTGAAGGAAGTTTTGAATATGGTACTAGGAGTTGATGGCCAAAAGACTTAGATGACACCAGAGGCGGCCTTTCCGCATAAGAGAAACTAGTTTATGTTAATTATTCATGGTTATTGAGGGCATCCACGCGACTCATAGGCTGTTCACATTTTCAGTATCTAAGACTACACGCTCATGGGTGTCTTAAAGTGCTGCTTTGGTGGCGAAAAGCTGGGTCAGCTTTTTTACTTCATTTTATAAACTGGTCATAGAATCTCTAAGCTTTAGTTGATTGTAATTGGTGGTAAGCACTTGTTGTTCACTCATCGAATTATCAAGGGTAAAATTGTCAAATTTTTTTTCATTATACAAATGTTCTCCAGGAACTCAGGGTGACATGGCAGGAGGCACCAATTATGTCAAGAAGTAGAGAAAGATATCCACTTACTTAAATAAAGTTAGGAACCTGAAGTCACAGGTGCAAAGAAGTCAGAATATATTTTTTTAGTTATTAAAGCCTTCAATTAAGTGAAAACAATCCTTAATTGGTATAACCGTGTATCCTTTTTTCTAGCTTTTATTAGGAGTACCCAAAGTATACTGCTAGTATAGAGGATACCCTTAATTTTGTCTTCAAACCTAATTATATATGAGATCAGGGACTTTTGTATCAGGATAAAATCCTCAAGAGTTCTAAGCTGAAATATACTAATTAGCAGTAAAAAATCTGCGATAGTTTTTTAATTATGGCAAACAGGATTCAATTGCCTCATAGTTCTGGTTAGAACCCCACTAAGGGGAGTTTATCAAGCAACATTTTATTGCATAAGTCAGGGTTGAATCCCAATATTGGGAGGCCTTAATTTTGTCAGGAATTATACTTGACAATATCGTTATCTATATCATCAGATTGGGTTAGAGATCCCATCATCAGATGTACTCAAACCTTTAATTTGGTCAGAATCCCTACAATCAGCAAGGACAGAGGTATCAGTGTTATAAAGGTAAATTTTACAAAATTACAGGATTTGAATAAGTTGTCCAAATCAGACCTGATCTTATAGGAGAGTACAAACTTGAAGACAAAATGCGGCAACTCCAGGATAGGTGAGAAAGTGATGTAGTTGAGAGTCATTTAACTCTAAGCAGTAAGGATGCTTCAGTACTAGAAGGTAAGGCTAGTGTGATCCTTTGTCCTGTATTAGCAGTGGAGCACCCGCCATAAGGTGTTGGACAATTGCTGACAGAAAAGATGCTACTTGTCCTGTTAGAGTATTACTAAGTCAAATCTTATAGAGGGAGGGTCAAGATTAAAAAGGATTAGGAAGATGGGAGGCCTGACTTAGGATTTGAGCTTATTTGTGAAAACCTGGCCATTAAGAACAATTCTATGGCAAAAGGTTTTAAGTCTGGGTCATCTCTTCTGGCTGGGAAGGCATGGTAGATCCGCGCACCTACTTGTTTTATTCAAGGAAATTTGATTTTCGTTATGTGGACTAAGAGGATCTTGGTGATGCCTTAGGTGGTTCATTAGTCGATCTCAAAGAGGTTAGAGATATACTAGGAAGAATTAAAGATGTTAAACAGCTTTTGGGAGGGCGGGTTCACTTGGGACATCAGGGCAGCGCCTCATCATAAAGTCAGTTATAGGAGCTTCAGGTAGATTGTGGTGGCATAAAACTGGTTATCTATATTCTCAAAGCCCTAACTATGGTGCCCAAATAGTAGACTGATTCATCAGAAGATGGTTTAAGAATAATATCCAACAGTAAGGTAAGTTTTGAGCTGCACATATGATGTATCCGTGAATGCAAAGATGTGCGTGAGGTTTAGACTTTGAGGAGGAAAAACAAATTTGCTATCAGATCTTAACCTTGGGGTTATGTTCCTCTAGTTCTAGCTGAGATTCCTTAAGGTAAGGCTTCCTGGATCAATTCATCATAGTATTTAGGCGGGCTTTCTTGGTAGCTATTCAAAAAATCAGGAGATGAAAGGCAACGTGGTGGGTTCTAGATCAAAGGGTTGGAAGAAGTTGAAGAAATTAACTTGTGTTACTGTTATCTTGGAGGTGTTAACCCTAGCGTTGGGCGTCATAAGGCACCTCTCATGTTTACAGAAACAAGGGTGACATTCTCAGAAATTTGAGCAAAATAGCAGTGTCATCCACAATGCCATTTACGAAGGCGAAACTTGCCTTAGACTATAATCCCTGGTAGCTTATCCTGCAAGGAGGCAAATAAGGGATCAAGGGTGATGTTATTGACTATTAGGCTTAGGGGTTTCCATTTCTGGAGAGCTTTCCAACTGGGCCTGCACCTGTAAAAATTATTTCCACTCGGATTCTGGTATGCAGGTAGTCATAGAGCGCTGAAATACAGCTCTGAGCCTTAAGATGAGCTGGAAACATGCTAAATAAGCATTGGAGTACTATTAAGCAACTTAGTTGTAAGCCTTCGCCACACAGGATAGCCACAAAGCTGTTCACTCTATGAGAGTTAGTATTAAAAGACACGAGAAGGTCATTATAGAGATTTAATAATGACCAACACAGAATAAAGCCATGCTGGGAAGAATTGAGTTGAGGGGAGAGCCATTTAGTGATTCGTTTGGCCAGAAGATCCTTGTAAGTCTTGATGGCCAGTACCAGCTGTATAACGAGGAATACTAATAGGAGTAAGAAAGGGCCCAGTTTTAAGATGACACTTTCCCAAACCTGTGATCTAGTCCAAGTAGTAGATTTGTAAAGGTTACTGCCCTGGCCCCCAAGGGATCATTCCTCAAAGCCACATATATATCTTCTATTTTTAAAAAATATTGAATGAGTGTGAAGGTAGGAGTCCAGTCTAGAATGCTCCTCAGGACCTCAGGGCTCTTATCAACCATGTCCTGGTAGCTCCCAAATTCTTAAAAGTTGTCTAATCCTGCCAAAAACATCATATAATGCCTAGTGAGCCTTATAAGTCTGATTGGGTTATTGCATGTGATTTGTATGGCAAATTAAAGTCTGGGTAATTGTTTAGCCCCAATGTTTATTCAATCAATTTCTCTTAATGGAACTGGTTCTTGCTAAACTGGTTGCAATTAATCTTTTTTCCAATTTAAGCTTTTCTAAGATAAATAGTATTGACTTTGATTATTCTTTTTTCCATAACATGTACTATCAAAACTCTAAAGAAATGATATGAGCCTGCCAAAGAGCTCCCCCATTTATTTCACTCTTTTCAACATAATAAATTGGATCTTCCGGTAGGAATTCTTTTTCAGGACAATTACTGAGCTCTTTTTTGGTTATTCCCTCACCCATACTATATACACAGCATCCTACTTATGGTATGTTGACAGTTCATTTCTCACTTTTATTTTACATTTATATATGACAGTTTCTTTCCTAGTTTACTTTCTATAAAATTCACTATTCACATCTTAACTTTTCTTTCACAGCATCATTTGGTCATATAAGCTGCTATTTGCAAAGATCATTAATGTTATGAGAGTAAGCCATATGTTATATGATTCCATTAGCACCCCACTCTGTTGTTATGTCAGCAAAGTTTTGATTTCCAATCATGTTTTTCAATCCATTAGGAAAACTGTGAACACCTACAATGCAAATTTACTTTGCCAATTGAACCATTTTGAGTAATCCATTTATCATATATCACTTGATGTTTTTGATCTGTTTATCAAAGATTAGAGAGAAGCCAAAGAATTGTAGGTGTTGCCTCCCCTCCCTCTCCAACCCATGGGGTTTCCCCAGCAAGATCTGCAGCTGAACCCAACTCAGCTTTCAGGATGATTATGGTGCCTTTGCTACCTTAGTTAATAGATTACTTTACTTAACCCCTAGCAAGTCCTATCATATAGTATCAGGTGAGCTGAGCCCTTGGAACTCTGGAACTAGTATGGGTTGCTAGAACATCCTTAATATCTGGCCAGGCTTTTAATAATCATCTCTGACCATGACATTTTATAAAATAGCTTTTGTCTGCTATAAGGAAGGGCTTGGGCACCAGTTTGCCATTTTCTCAGGGTTTTCTTTTATGTATAAAAATCATTATTGAGACTCTAGAGTAGGACAAGACCTTAACATTTGCCATGATTACTGCAAAAATTGCATTGTTATGATAGAAAAATCAGCTTCCAGAAGGTATATTTCCTAAGGTATGCTGTCAAGTTTAGGTAAAAAAGAATTTAAGGACTGAAGGAAGAACTCCATAACCTTTTATTAGAAAACTGGGTCCAGTAGAGCTTCATCAGCCTACGAGCATTCTATACCATCATCCACCACAGGAAGTCTGGATGTCTAACAGGTCCATCTGGTTAACATGGAAGAGTCTTGGTTAGAAGAGTTATATCCTGCATAATTTCATTTTTATCTGTTGTGGTAGTGGTTCTGATCTTCAGTTAAGTGGAATCCTGCATAAATGACTTAAATTTTTGCTTCTAATAGATAAAGCGAGTTGAGCGTTTTCACTTGGAGTAAAAATGGTATGAAAGAAAATTAACTGTGCACTCGTCCTACAGTGTGGTAGTTCTGAGTAGAGGGTCTGAGCAGCTTCCCAGTTGCTCATAAACTAAGAGTGGGAAGGCTGCAATTCCATTTGAGGTACTGTGAAAACCGTGAGGATTTTATTGGTGCACAGATTCGCTTAACTACTGACTCTGGAATAAGTAATGGACTTACTAGTTTTATGTAGTAAACTAGCTCAGTCAATTTTAATTAATGGTTAGATTTGGCCTTTTCTGGCGGATAAAATTGTAAATAAGTGACTTTGGCCTCACTCTGGCAATATAAGAAGGTTCAAGTGACTTTGGCCTTACATTGGCAATGACACTTAGACAAGAACTCTCTTCAATAAGAAGAAGACAAAATACTAGAGATAATAAAATATAATTATAGATCTAAGGTGTTTATTACTATTAAAATTAGGAAATATTTATAGATAAAAATAGAGGAAATGTGTCAAGGGTAATCGTGGTAATCATGATAGTCTTGGAATGCTAATTGACCAATAGGGATATTGGCTCGAATTCAAGAAAGACATCAGCTGATTTTCATGAGGAATAGCATATTAAAAGTTTCCATTTATATCAGCCCACATGTTGGCTACTAAATCCAACAATTTTCACAAGTAATAGCTCATTTCACACTACTACTCCTATCCATGATGTCAGCACCAATATTTATCAAAATAGTAATAATTACTATTGAAGACAATAGTAACGGTCAAGTTAAACCAATTGGTACATTTCAAATTGTTTGTCAGACATTCTCCTTCTCAACTTTCAAAAAAGAATGTTAGAGGTAAAAATGCCCCCAAATCCACTACTATGATCAGCCAATTACATGTCTGATCTTCTAACAAAACTATGGTTAATGAGAATATGAGTACCATCAGCCAAAAGACCCTGGCAGTTCTCGGTGGAACCCTACCCATTGGGAAAAAATGTATTATAATCAAAATTAGCTTATTAAGGTAAAAAATGATAGTTGGATTGCTCTGACTCCTCGGCCAAATTCAGGGCGTCCACCACATAGTTCCCCCTCAGCCGCATCTCATTCCATTCCACTTCCTAAGTGAGGACCCCCCCCCCTTTTTTAGGCGTGGTGGAGGTCCCCAAGGTGTAAAGATTTTACCCACCAGTGATTGGGTGCAATTTATCAAATCATTACCACACGGGTTTGTTCTGTCCCAGAATATTTCCCCTCATTCTGATAGGCTGAAGCCTATCTTTCCTAATTCAGATGACAAAGCTTTTCAATACTATAGCCCTAAATTCCCATACCCCTGATATTTGAACTAGTTTAAATATGAAATACTACTATTGAATTGGAGATCTTTTTCTGGATTGCCCCACACAAATAGTAAAAAAAATAAAAAACGTTAAAAAAGAGTTTATTACTTTTATTTTTTATTTTAAAGGTAAGTTTTATATATTTTGATTAATACTTGTGGCATCCGTCAGTGGATCCCACATTAATATTTAGATTTCTGAATCTTGAATCAAAATGCTATTTTGGGGTTTTGAGTTTCATGCGGGCTCAGCGCTGGGCTGTGCCCCTCCCAAGCTATTCTTTATTCTCTTAAGGGTGTAAAGAATAAAAGGTGGAGGGGCTTCCCAGAAGAGCGACCTTAAAAGGTCAGGCCCACACAATTCTGAACTCAATTTAGAATTCTTTGTCATTTCCCACCATCATGTGGGTCTCTCTGGTGGCCTTGAGGCCACATTTGTTTTGTCTTACCTGGTATCTCGTGGCGAATCTAGTTTTGTATCCTTAACAAAAATTTGGATATGTGGCAATATGATCCATTAAATACTCCAGTTAGTTTTTTAAATCTTTTGTGGGCCCTATGCTATTATATTAAATATGTCAGCAGTTTATTTTTATTGAAATATTTATTTGAGGCAAGCCGACCAGGGGACAGACATTACTGAAACTAAAAATATACTAAAAAATGTAACTATTTGGTTCAAATAAAACGCCCTAATGATCATATTGAGTGAAACGCTGCAAAAACTGAGCAACCAGGTGGGCAGCGGAAGCCGCTTATCCCTCCATGGTGGAAGGGGAGGGGGGTTGGATGGCTCATCTTTGGCAGCCTCTTTGGCAGCAGCTTCTTCATCCCATAGTAAAGTGCATGTCACGGCTGTCAGTAATGTCATTGGGGCATCTGCGGTATGTGGTTCAATATCTCTAATAATTGGAATTTCATGGAAATTGCCTGCTAGGTAAAGGGCACTGAGATATTCAATTAAAGATTTTTCAGCTTTAACGGGCATCTGGGAGTTGAACAAAGTGGCAATGTTGGTTTGGGTTATTTTGCTTTTGGATTCCGTGCTATAGTTGCCACATTCTGAATAGCATTGTTTGCATTTTTGTAATACTTGTTCACCAATAATTTTCTTTTTGGGGTTAAGGTTGTGGGGATAACAAGATGTGAAATTCCTCCTTTGAGTATCACTACTGATTTAGCGACAGCTTTATGCAGGGGACAACAATCTGGTGTTGCAGCTGCTTTGACTGCAAGCTGGTGATCATTGCAGAACAATTCAGTGTTTGGCTGTGGGGTATAAAGTTGAGGGGGGTATTTGGCGTCCCATTCTTCAATAATGAACTGCTCAATTTGCAGAGATGGTTCTTCAATGAACTTACCTGATTCATCAATTTCATCCAATAATTCCCATGAGTTTTGGTTGAATTAGATTGGGGAATCAGCGTACTGTTGAGGTTTGTTCAATTCATTTGCAGAAGCATGGGATCATACTGGGATCCAATATGATATTTGATTGGAGGAATTATTTATGGCATTGGGGTGAGGAGGAGGCTGATTGGTGGCTGCAGGTGTAGCTGCAGCAGCAGGCTTTGGGGGTGGAGGAGGTAGGATTGTGCCCCATGCCTGCAATTGTACAGGGTGGGCAGCAGATTGGAGGTCAGAGAATGAGTCATCTGATCTGTCTGAAGTGGTTGAGTAGGGGCACTTGCATTTTGAGTGGTCTAACTCAAAACATGATGGACAGACTGTCCACCCGCCCTTGACGCGGGCCCAGAAACAGATGGTCAGGCGCTGAGGGAATAACGGTGCGTGGCAGAATTGCCATTGCAATTTTATTAAATTCAGGGCTTATCATGGCATATGCCCGAGGCCCAGCAAGTCATGTGGCCCCAATTGGGACCACAAATTGTAAGATGGGGTTGGAGGCATAGGCTGCCAAACCATCCATCAGCTCCTGGTGGAGCACTTCAGGGGAGGTGGGTGGTCAGGCCAGCAAACTGGACCATCAAAGTGGTTTCCTCTGGGAGCTGAGTCTGAGTTGTGGGGAGAGGGGTGCCCTGGATATTAGGGGCACAGTTGCTGCAGTGGCAGCATTGGCTTTGCAGGTGAAGCTGAGGTCAAAATACCCCTTATAGGGGCAGAAATTAATAAAGCCAGCGGGTGTCATCACTGCCTGTGCCATTTCAATAATGGCTTGGTCATGTTATGGTAATATTTTCCCATATTCAACCCTTAGGCTGTAGCGCATGTTGCTCTGGGGGAGCACTAGGGGGCAGCGTGGTACCACTTGGGTATGAGCAAGGTGGGCGTTCAGGTCCTTGGGCGGAACAAATTGGCCCATAGGTTTGGAATGACTGGGTTAACCAGTCCTAGCGCGTTTTCCTGCCAGATGGAAAACAGCGGGGGAGTTTTGCCACTGCCCCACACTGTTGCAGCCAGCGGAGAATCTGAGGACATTGGAGCAAAACCACTATGGGCGAATTTGATTTGTTTTATAAATTCATGTAATTTTTCTTGGAAAGTTATGCCAAGCGGAAAGAGAGTTAAACATGTTTATTTTAGATTTATTTGAGGTACGCCGACCAGGGGATGGACAGTACCGATCACAACACTCAAAATGGCAAAACAAACTACTAACCAGGTGGGAAGCAGAAACTGCTTAACCCACCATGGCAGAGGGTGAGGAGGGGTCGGGGGGTTGGTTTTCAGAAAGACCCGCCTCAATCAAGGGGTGTTGGTTGCAGTACCGGATCAGAGCAGAGAGCCAGGGCGTTGGGGCATCTGCATAGTGGGGGCTGAGGTCAGCGTAGTAGGAGTTTTCCACTTCTGCATCAAAATAACGACGGGAAAGTGTCTCAACAAAAGCTGCGAGGAGAACTTCAGCTTCTTTGCGGGCTTCAGGAAGTTGGGTGAAAAAGGAGATACTGTGGCGGGTGATTTTGGCTGAGGGGTTGAATGAAGCAAGTGTTGCGACATTCATAACAGCAATTTCAGCATCATCAAATAATTTTGAAATGTCACTGCAGGGAGATTCAGGGAAGTCAGGGGGAAGAAGATGGTGGGCAGGCCATGCTGGAGCTGAGCCACTGACTGGGCCACCGCGGTGCGTAGTTTTGGGCAATGAGGAGAGGCCACCGCAGCTAAGGCGAGCTGGTGGTCACTTTGGAAGGGGGTTGTATTGGGTAGAGGAGCAAAATGGCGAGGGGTAGGGGTTTCATCAAAGTCAGGAAGGAAAAATTCTGCCCGACCATAATCGCCATGGCAGAGAGGTTGACCTGTATGCTTACTAATAAGGATATTACCTGATTCGTCAGTTTCAGCCAATAGATCCCATGGATTTTGGTTCACTGGAATAGTGGCATTTAAATTTGAGTGGGTAGGATTGGGCGAATGGGCAGCTGCTTGGGTACGAATGTTGGTCCAAGAATTGCTCTGATTGGCTGGCGTAGATTTAGGTGGGAGAGTGAGGATGGAGGTTTTGGGTGGGGCTGATTTTCAATTTGGGCCCACTGAACGAGATTGGAGGGTGGGAGGGGGCAGCAAAGCGCCCCATACTGAACCTCCAGAGGGGGGCTCAGAAGCTGCATCAGCAGCTTTGGCCTTAGGGCACGCTCTTTTTGCATGGTTGAGGCCAAAGCAGAGGGAACAAATCTGCCTACCATTATTGACCCGAGCCCAAAAGAAATGATCAGGTGCTGCAGCCACACTAGCGTGGGGTGGGATTTGTTGGGCTATGGTAGGGTGGTGTGGTATGATGGTGGCTGTTGCACGAGGAGCAGCAAGGCGTTCTGCACCAGAAGGAATGGCAAAGATGAGGTTGGGTTGAGTGCCATAAGCCATGAGCCCCAAGATCAACTGGTCATACAAAACCTGGGGTGGAAGGTGGGATGGGAGATTTGCAAAGGATACCACTAGCGTGGTGTCTGAAGGGAGGCGAGTATGGGTTGTGGGAATGGGGTTTTTTTATAAATTAGAGGAGTTTGTGCTGCCGCTTCAGCATCCTCCTCAGATTGGAATCCAATGTCAAAGTAGCCCTTAAAAGGGCGGAAGTCTATAAAGCCAGCTGGCGCAAAGGCTGTAGTGGCTAGGTCAATAATTGCCTTATCAGCGTATGGGAACAAACGTCCATAGTCCACTCTGAGGCAATAGCGAATAGCAGAGCGAGGGAGGGCGAGAGGATGGGGGCGAGAAGGGTGGATGCGCGCCAGGTGGAGTGCTAGGTCTCGTGGGGGGACAAAACGGTTGGAAGCAGTGGGCAGGCTGTTTGAACCTGTCTGAACGCGCTTGCCTGCAGGGCGGAAAACGCTAGGTGGGGGTGCACTGCTGCCCCACACTGGGGTGGCAGGCGGCAGAGCCAAGGACATCAAAGAATAGGTTTGGGCAGATGGCTGTGGATAAATAAACTTAAATCTAAAATCGCTCAAAAGTGACTTTGAGCGGTTAAAGAGAAGTTAAACATGTTTATTTTAATTGATAAATAAAACAAGGCTAATTTCAGGGTCATATCCTCACTTACTGTGTACATCTCTCTCATCTGCGAATTTTTTTAAAGCTGAGGTTGAATTGGCTAGTATGATGAGTCAAACTTTTACTTTGAGGGAATACCATATCAGAAAATATTTTAGCATCCATTCGCCAATCTGAAGGCAAGATGGCAGTCAAAAACCGGGGCTCGTTTGCCCATTACAACAATCCTCTGGAAATCATAGTTAACCATTCAGTTGGCTATTATCACTAAATAAACAACATAATTAAATAGTCGTTTCAAAATTTACTCAATAAGCTAAATTAAAAAATTGAAAAGTATAAACAAATTAGAGCACAAAAATCTCAATTTTGAATAATGTGGCCATATAAAATTACCATCTATCCCCATGATTGACCAGATTATCAGCTAAAAATTTCTTTTACAATACTTCCTGTTATGAGAGAGTCTTGACTAGTTGCCTGAAATGGATGCCTCCCTTTTGTGAGCGATGTCAAAACTACCTGAAAAGGTATCCTTTCCAGTTTTCCCAGAACAAGCTCCCCAAGTCAAACTGATTCAGAGAACCCTTCTCAGTCCTTCCAGCAACGTTACCTATACTTGAAGAGGGAACAGGGTTGGCCGTTTCATCAATTGATTCTTGATCATTAATTCTGCATTTTCCTGCCGCCAAGATTGATTTTAAGTCATTACTGGACTTTCTTCGTCTGTAATAAATTATAAAATAGCCCTTGATCACAATGAAGTGATTCCCACAATCTGGACCATTTGTTCCTCTTTGAGTCAGATCTTCTCCCAGAGTTTTATTCCAATTTAGGCAGTTTTTAACCAACAATCTTGTCAAATGAATTGGCATTTTAATTAACAATGAGCATGTTGAGCTTCTATATCAGGAACTTTGAGGGAGATTGACCAAAACCCTCGGTATTTCCTTTGCCACCTGTGACCTCAATCACTTATTTTGACCAAAAATACCGCAATATACACCTCCATTTTGAGGACAAGTAAATCACATGTGGGCTGTGTGATTAGTGGGGTCCTTCCACATTGAAACAAAACATTTGGGCAAGAGGGCCCAAGTGAGGGCCCACAAATATGAGAGTGCAGCTGTGGTCAGGTTCTTTGTTTTATGGCTTGATAAGCGATTATTGATATATCCTTGTAATATGGTAAGGACAATGCTCACAATGAGGAGAACAGTATGTCCACCAGAGAGAGAGTGTACAGAGAGGCAACTGCTCTGTCAAAGTCTAAGGAAATGTTCATTTGTCACTCAAAGTCCAGGGGTTTATCCAAAATCTAAATAAATGATTTCAAGATTTAGATTTTAACTTCAATTTTAAAGGTTTTTTATTCAATATATTATATACTTTTCTTTCTCGTTGCAATCACTATTACAACCTATTCAATTTAGACTAAATCTAGTTTGATAATCTCACATAGGAGATTAGTCTGCGCCCATGTCAGGGAGCAGTTGGGCAAGCAAGGTAAGAGGAGCAGGTGGAAGGACCGCGGTATCCAACGTTCAAAAACGCCCCGGAGAATCCAGCGGAATAGATAAAAATTTTAAAAAAATGGCGGTCACTATTTCCCCAGAAATACTCGCATGGTAAGCACGATGCAACCAATACATCAACACACCACACTCCCAGCCACTTTCATCGGTGGAATTTGGAGTCTGCGTGTTTCTGGACATCAAAAAACGGCCTTATGGGAAAATTTTTGTGAAAATGTGCACACAATTTTCCTGACCGCGGTGTACATTGCACCTCACTCCATGTCACGCGGTTGGCTGGACCTAGGTTTCAAAAGCAAAACAGCAGCAGACGAGGCTGCAGTGGTGCGCGAATTGGTCAACCCCCAAAAGGGCATTGGGTCGTCGAAACCAAATGCACCAGATGGACAAAATCAAACCAAATTTTCCTCACGTTTGACTTTTTGCCTACTACAGTAAAACGTGACATTTTGGAACAACACCTGAAAGATGGTCTCGCCATATACAGCGAAATACAATCTTTCAAAATGCAAAACTTCACACTGATGCCACACCTGTGCACTGGCAAAGCCATCGCAGTTTTAGACCCCAACTGAGGAGATTGTGAAGGACCTAACCCAGATCCCACACTCCACTTTTATTGATATCGCAGGGCATACCACCCACCCATTCTGGTTGACCGTGGACAGCACGCCCCCATTTGCACCCACTGTGACGCGTTCAGCCATAAGGTGCATGTATGCCCCATCAAGGAGGGCGTCACATTCCAAGAGCGCCCCTCGGCGGCCATGGCCAGTGGAGAGGCACACTACAAACCAACTGCAAGCACCAAGGAGGCTTTCCCGTGGGGAGCACAAGGCTGCTACCTACTGGTAAAGCCTATCTCCCCACAAGAGCAGAAGAAGGCCAAGCAGGCCTGTAGGGCTGCAAGCCAAGGAAGTGGCCAAAGCTACCACCACTATCCCACACTCACAACGCCAGGAGGACATGGAAACCTTTGTGGTGGAAGCAACTCGGGTCCATCAACCAATCAGATTGGGAAGCCCATGCCAAGCGGGCCACTTAATCTGAGGATCTGATGGGAGATTTGATCTCACCCAATCGTTGCACCCAAGCTCCAGTTGAAACTGACTTGGAACTATCCCAACTGAAAAATTTTTTTGACCCTCTCAACTGTGCACCAAACTCATCTGCACCACAAAAAATTCGTTCACCGTCGGGAAAACAAAAGTGAAGGCTAAAGCCAACGCAACTCTTTCCACAAAAATTAAAAAAAACTCCGATAGCGTTGCTGCTAACACCCACGCTGCTGTGAAGGCCTGTGGGGATCTAGAAGAGGCTGGTGGGCCTGGGTGTCCACCCCTCACACCTAAGGTGCGATGGGGAAACCTTCACTTTAGGGACATTGAATTTCGCCAGACTCAAGGCCTCCCCATCCAGGCTAGGAAACTGAGTTTTTTACAACACAATTTACCCGTGGATATCCTGGCCATCCAGGAGTCCTACTGTCCATGAGGTTCCGAGGAAACTTGGAAAACAATGCTCCTCCCATCCCTATCCTTTTGGTCGAAGCACTGTGGGTTGCTAATTCAGAAAAATAATTTTTTCAAATTTTTATCCTCAGAAATATTCCTAAATGGCCGAGTGCTTGTTGTCACTTTCTCGTGGGCTGATGTAGCACACAAAATAGTTAACATCTATGCCCCAAATAGTGCACACAAGTGTCAGGAATTTTTCTCATCAGTCAAATCCCTCCCACTACCTCCAGACTCTTTCCTAGTTGGCAACATGAACTGTTAGTTAAACACACCAACGGACCAGTGGCCTTCCTCACCCCACGCCCCCCAGGGTCATTTAGAACTACGCGTTTTAAAGGCCACCCTCGGGTTAATGAATGCGCTGATGCAACATGCCCCGCTGCTCAAAAACATGACATGTCCCCACGTCCACAATGGCCAATTAAGGTCCATGACCTGCATTGACCTTATTCTAATGCCGGCGAAATTCCAACCCTACATCTCCCACTTCAAAACAATGAAAATGGAATTCTCCACCCACCGACTGGTCTCAATAACCTACCACCTGCCTGTCACAGCTGCTAAGGCCCCACATTGGTGCAAAATCAGCCCCCCTGAGCTCGCGTCACCAGGATTTTCCACATGGGTGGAAGAGGCAACTTTGGCAAAAAAGTTTGTTGCACCGTTTTGTGTGGACCCCATTTCCACATGGGCAACTTTCAAAGATGACACCAACCACCACTATCGCCATCACTCCTCCAGACACTCACAAGCCACATCGGCGGTTATCTCGTGTGCTCTGGCAGAATTGGCACACTTGGAGTCCAACATCCCAGTTACAGGATACAGCTCTGCATGGGGCCAGAAGTGGGCGGAGGCAGCTGCCCACCTCAATGCACTTGAAAGACAACACAAACATCAGGTTGTGTTCAGTACAGGGCCACACGCATCACAAAAGGTGACAAGTGCACCGCACATTCCTTTAAAAAAATTTTCGCACCATGCCAGAGTGTGGCCTGCACACAGGTGCGAAGATCGGATAATTCCATTGCAGATACACCAGCCAAAGTGGCAATTAAAATGCAAAAGTATTACTCCGAGTTATACCAATCTGATCCAATTCAGCTGGCCGAAGTGGCAGAATTTCTTGACTGAGCCCACATCTGCACCGTTTTCTGATACTCAGAAATAATGAATTTGATTACTCCAAACAAATTATGGACAGCCATTCGCGGTGTGCCAAACTGAAAATGCCCAGGCCCAGATGGCATTCCATATGAATTCTACAAAAAGTACTTCAAATATATATCCCCATTGCTGCTCGCCTCACTTAACCATAGCCTGTTGGAAACACGCCTCTTACCAGGAGGACATGAGGCCTTTACAATCACACTTTTCAAGAAAGGGGATAAGCTAGACTTAGCCAACTGGCGCCCCATTTCTCTAACAAACACAGACACCAAAATTTTAACAAAAATCATGGCTAACCGTTTAGGGACTGTAGCATCTGCCACCATCTCCCCAGAACAATTAGGTTTCATCCCCAGAAAGTTGATTTGGGATAATGTGCACTCTGTGGCTAATGTATGTCAATCCACAGCCTCTGGGGCACTTGTATTTTTGGACCAACAAAAGGCCTATGATAGAGTAAACTGAAATACCTCAGGGCCTGCCTACATCAATTCCGCCTACCCCCTCGCTTTATCAACTGGGTAATGCTGCTCACGGAATCTGCAACAATGGCAGTGCATGGCCCTGGCTTCCTGACGGAAGTAGTCCACCCTCAAAGGGGCTTGCGACAAGGGGACCCCTTCAGCCCACTCTTATACAACTTCAGCCTTGACCCACTGCTGCGAAATGTGAATGCCCAACTCACTGGGGTCCATGTGCCAGGCCAAGCCCCAGTCAAGATAATGGCGTTCGTAGATGATTGTGTGGTTGGGGTGTCTAATAATCAAGATGCATGCACACTTGAAGCTCTCATCCAGGAGTATTCCCGGGTAAGCAACGCGGCATTGAATGCTTCCAAAACCGAAATCACCCTCCTTGGTCAGTTTCAGAAATGCTGGACCCCAGCAATTAGTTCCCAACCTGGCCCATCTGCTCGCCCACATCCTCGGCCTAATAACTCAACACACACCGCTCCACAGATGCTACCCTTTGTGCCACGTCCTACCATAGGACCGGTACGCCATCTGGGCGTGTGGATGGAGGCAGGCGGATATGCGTCAGCAGTAATGGAGTGCCATATTCTGGATAACGTGATGAAGCGAATCGCCTCTCTCAAAGCCCACCCTACTTCCCTTACTGGCAGGGTGGTTTTAGCCAACTCTATGCTCCTCTCCAAAGTCAGATTTGGAGCCCACGTCATCCCCTTTTCCCCAAGCTTCAAAATTATTGTATGCCTTGCTGCAAGGATGGCTTTGGTCAGGCCGCCCTCCACCAGTGCGGCTAGAGGTCATGTTTGGCACTCATCATCAAGGTGGCATGGACCTGCTTGACTTCAAGCCCATGCTGCCAAGATCCTGGGCACCTGGATCGCGGCTGTCACCGCTCCTACACTCCCATCCCAACACTGGTCCCGCGCAGCCCGGTCCAACTTCTCCCGTGCCTTGGGCCTCAACAATCCATTGAACTCCCACTCCCTGATGAAATACCTCACATCACACACATCGGCCACAGGCCCTCACAGGACTAACACCCACTACAATCGAATCCTACTCTCCATGCGGAGCGCTGAGTGGAGAATTCGTATCAGCAGACATACAACCCAAAGAGGACGCCCCTCTCCTCAGTTCACACAAGAGGTACAGGGGCTACCCATCCATGATGGCATGATCCCCATTCGGCCCATGTCCTATCCAGAGTGGACTACCTGGACATGATGGACATCCCTTACTCCATTGAGACCCAAAAAACTATCTGGAAATATGTACACCATCCTCTAATGCAGCCTCAAGTACACTCCCATGTGTGGCGCTGCCTGAGGCGGGTGTATCGTACAGATGAGCGCTCTAACGCTTTCCACTCATCCTGTGTCGTGTGTGGCCAGTATGGAACGCTGTTCCACCGCCTGGAGAAGTGCCCTACCTCTAAATTGATATGGCGAGAAGTTCAATGTCTTTTATGCCAGGATCAAACGCATCCCTTCAGTCTGTCAAGAGATATGTTTTCTCTATCAATGGCCTCCTCCCTTCCACCCTCCCTCCATGCTTTGGTGGTTGCAATCGCCATGTGGATCATCCACACGATTGTCTTAGATGCCATCGCAGGTTCCACCCCCACCCTCACAGAAGCAGTCCACAGATTCCGGTCTCATTTGGTGGACCACTTTCAAGTGTGGTTGTTCAGATACCTCCCACCACGTCGCAGACAGCGTCTCCTCCTGGTTCCCAGTCCGTTTCATCAACTCTGACCCCTTCCTCCACACGTGCTCAATTCGGGCTACGGCCCCTTCACACGTTCCCTCCCCTTTCCCATAAGTGGCGTTCCTGCTGGCAACAAGAGATAGCATCGCTTCTCTGGGGTGCCTCCCCTGGTACTAAGTTTTGTCATTTCTGAGACATATTTGGAAGTGTCCGTCCCATGGTCAGCCTTCCATGCAATAAATTTATATCTAATATTTTAAAACTGAAGTTGTCCTAAACTCTGTCGTCTTGTATTTATGTTAGGAAGTGGGGGATATGGGGGTATTTGTTCTTGCAGAGTCCATGGGTGGTGAGCTATCTGTGGGCCTATTTTGAGAATCTCAGTCCCAATATCCCCATCTAGGCCCCTTCTAGACCGTTCATTAGGTACCCCAGGAGTTTTAGAAACTTTTCTGCATCTAATTTCGTCTATTAAGAATGAATCAGAGCTCAGCATTTCCATCTCATCATTATCAAAATTTTAAATTAAAACTTATTAAAAGTTTTCTGGCAACTTCTGATTAAACAGCTGCTGCTCCCCACGACTCTCATTTTTTCCATTTATGGCGTAATTTAGCTTGTCAGCCCCTGATTAGTCTGGCCTCCCTTTGCCATATTTTCTCAAGAATACCACTTTTGGCATAATTTGGCTTGGTAGCTTCTGATTTTCCAGGCTGCCCTTTGCCATTATTTTAATCATCTCTCATTTTAGTGGATTTCAGGTTGGTGGCTTTTGATTTTCCTTATTTCCATTTAAATCAGCCCTTGCTCCTATGCTCCCAAGTTTATTTGATTAGTTAGCATCTGATTCGTCAGAATGCCATTTCTGATGGTCTTTGCTCTCAAACCCATGACTTTATTATCACTATTGATATTATTAAGAGCCCAGATCCCTGCCTTAGGGGGGTCATGGCTATGTGGTGGTCAGGAAGCGCCTTGACCTTCACAAGCTGCCCTACTTCCCACATCATTAAACTTCCAATGATCCTTCCCTTTCCACTTCTAGGAGGCCTGCAGCCGCCGCCTCCAAGACGAAGTTTGTTTCCCTGCACAACTACTTTTTGGCTGGGGCTATCTGGTGGTATCTTACCCTAATGGCAAAAATTGGAGGTATGCTTTAGGCATCCACCCATGCATCTCCCCTGTTTGTTGTTCTCTCATATGATGAGTGTACTCAATGAAGCTTGTTGTCAAGCACTCTAGACACAGAGTCTGTCGCCTGTTCTGTATAGAAATTACATGGGCTTATTTGCCAATTGCATTTTCTTGCACTGCTGTTTCTCTTGTAATTTGGGGTTTTTCACATTGCTAATTAGGACGTCTTAATCACTCTCTAATCTAAGCATATTCTCAGGATCTCCCTTTGTCCAAAAACGTGGTTTTGTCTTGAACTATCCCTTTCTAGTATCCAATTCCATATTGTATTCAGCGGCCTCTTTCACAATATTGGAATTCAAGATCACTCCCCAGAGGCGTCAAAGAAGAACTTGCACTTTGCAACCCAAGGCTGATTTATAATAAAAATTAATAATGCCTTTATTATATTAACGTAAGGGTGGTTAGACGGGCAGGTAAAACTGCTTCCACCCTAGTGCAGGTTTTGAGTTCAAAACCTGTACTGGCTAGAAAATTCTCGGTGAGGTATATTTGTCCCAAGGTCGACCCACCTCAAATAACTTTTTATTATATTAACGTTTATAATATAATATTTCTTCTCTTTTTTCTTTTTTTTTAAAAATAATATAATTAATTAAATTCATGTCTTTTTTCCACTTTTTCTCCTTTTCAAACTATTGATTTCCTATAAATCTAAACTTTTCACTTATTTTTGAATTCCATTTTTAGGAACTTAATGTGTACTTTATTAATCACGCAAACTTCAGCAACATTCTTGTTTGCATAGGCATTTTTTGCAATTTTCTTAATAACCTCAAACGTTTTTGACCATAATACATTTATCTTATTTTATCAACTATACACTTGTGTATCACAATAGGCTACACTTTCTCCAATGAAAATTCCCTAAGGTTATATCATTTATTGTTATTAGTCTTCTTAACTTAAATTCTTCTTTTGATTGTTGTATCACAAGCTTGAGATTAGAGATCTACTACTATGTTTGCTAGCCAATTTAGGTATCTATCCGCGCTTATTCCTGGAGTTGGCTCCACTGCAGCGTAGAGAATTAACATCAATGCTGCCCTACAACCATACAATAAATTGAATTAGTTTTTTCCAGTCTCCAAATGGAAAATGATTTTGTACATAAAGGTCAACAAACTTAGCTAAGACGCCTTTTACAACGCCTTACACAAGATCAGTTTCCTTAGCATACCAGCAAGCATTCCATTGACTAATTCAACAACTTCGTTCATTTCAGGTTGATAGGGTGAAGATAGCATCCCTTTAATCCCAATCAGGTCATTCAGGTGGGGAATTATGAATGAGGTTAAATTTGTCCCGTTGTCACTCAGCAACACTGGGGACACCTGTGTCAATATACCACCTGCTACAGGATAAATTTGGCTGCACTCAGGGCATCTGCTCATCTTAATGCTTGGGTTTCTACCCACCTCATAATGTGGTCAGTTGCTACCATGATGTAACGTACTCCACCTGTACCCACACTTTATGGTCCCATAACGTCAATTGAGACAATATGCCACGCAAATCCTAGCTTTACCATCTAGTAACTCATAACGATTTTATGCATCTTGTGGAGTTGAAGTTCCACACAATAGGTAATATTATTGGCAACAAAGTAAGTCAGGGACTCCTAGTAGTAGTATTGCCTAACGTGTTCAAGCATATTCTTTATTTCACCATGATTAAAAACCTTTTTAGGAGGCCCAAATTATCTCTGTGCGTTCTGTCAGTTTTTGAAACAAAAGCCTATTCTCATCCATTATATTAAATAGTTGATCATTGACAAATTCTGTTTTCTCATTTGTCTTTTTCAGCGCTTTCTAAATCTTGAAGGGTCCTTCTTTTAACTCTCAATGAACCATTTGATCAAATATGTCAAAAGCATGATCTTGCACAGCTTGAATGTAAGGTAACATTGATAAACCATCAGCATTCTGATTCTTGTCTCCTGCCTTATGATCTATCTCAAAGTCGTAGGCCTGCATCTTTGAGGCCCAATGCATCAAACTCCCCTCTGGTTTTTTGAGATTATGAAGCCACCATAGAAAGGCGTGGTCAGTCACGTCCTTAATATGCGCTATATGAATATATATGAAAAATTGCTTGCAGGCACATATAATCACAAGTCATTAACACAACGTGACTGTATAGATCCTCTTGGCCTTTGACAGACTTTGTATGACATATGCCACAGGGTGTTCATCTCCATTTTTAGTAAACTTGACTAAGGACAGCTCCTGTTGCCATCAGCTACATATCCAAATGAATAATGAATGTTTCCCTGAAATTAAGATATTTCAAAATTGGACTCAACAAAAATATTTCCTCAATTCATTGATTGCAATTTGAGCTTAACCATTCCATACAAATCCATTTTTTAGATCTTTTAAAAGATGGAAAAGCGGGTGACTATTGTCACGAAATCCTTAATAAACTAATAATAATAACTGACAAATATAAGAAAAACTTGTATATTGTAAGCGCTATTAAGACCCAAAATCCGTTTTATTGTTTTCAACGTTTGGATTTGGGGCTTTATTCCCTCTGCGTTATTTATAGATATCAAAATACCAATTTCTCTTTAAAGAAGTAGCATTTTCTTGGCTTTATCTCAAATTTTGTGGAAGCAAGTCTCTTGAACACTTCCTCATTAGGGTCTAGGTAATTGGTGAACGTTTGGCTAAATATATTAATATCATCTAGATTGGCAAGGACACAGGACAACATCATATTGAACTAAATCTTGTCTATTGCCCTCTAGAACGTCAAAGGAGCATTACACAAGCCTTGAGGCATCCTTGTCAGCTGGTACAACTCCTGTGCCATAATGGCACACTTCTCTTGGTCCTCTGGAGGCATATCTATCCGCCAATAACCAGAGATCAGATCCATGGAGGAGAAATCTTGGTTCTTCCTAACTGATCCAGCACATTGTCAATTCTAGGAAGGAAATTCAAGTCCTTTTCGTGATTTTTTACCCTGATGGTAATCAATTACAACGCAATTTATTCCATCTTTCTTCTTAAAAATTAATAAAGGACTTACCCTAGGGTTGGATGAAGGTATGAGCATTCTTGCTCTAAGAGCTTTTTGACTCATTAGCGACAACTGCCTCCGCTACCCTAGACCTCCAGATAGGCCTCAATTAAATTAGTTTAGCATCCTCAGTATTGACTCAGTGCAAAACATCCTTTTCGCACCTAATATCATGGTCATATTGCACAAAAATAACTTTGTTTTTTTTTAAAAATCTAGAACTTCGTCCTTCTGACCCTCTGTTAACCCAGATAACCATTTTCTTGCAATTAACGTGTGGCTAATCCCTCTATTTTCTTTGGTAGTCCTAATTCATCTAATTCTGCAGACTTGAGAAAGGAACTCATCTCTGATACCAGTTTTAACTGGGTGAATGTGACTACCTGATTCAGTTTCATTTTTATCAGAGTATTTCCCAGGTTGGATAAAGGGACACAAATCTCCTCATGACTGAAGATTAAAATCCCTGGGGCTACACAAGGCTTAATCCTCAATTGTTGCTAAGGAGCTTCAATTTCAAAATATAACTGTTTTTTTAGTACTAGATGGTCCTCAAAATATAACTGTTTCAGGATCTCAAAAGTCAGTTTAGTTCCACTATTTGTTGCATTCCTAGGTTGAATTATGACATCCTCTATAGAACATATTATTTCCACTACTTTTGTTTAGATATTTGGGTAACTTTTGAACTTTCTTCCCAACCAATTTGTAAACAACATGTGTTATTCCATCCTTATAAGCTAAATGATGAAATTATTTCTCTTGATGAGGGGAGCCTCTCTATCACGTTGATAAATCAGCGGCAACGTCTGCCACAGAATCATTAAAGTATCATCCTAAAAGTCACATTTGACCCCATACTTCTGCTTTAAGTTGGTTCCAATGAGGATATCGTATTTCTGGTTTTTAGGACAATTACCGGCGCCAATATGACCAAGGATTTAAACCGTAGGGCAGATCAGTATTTGTCCAACAGAAAGCTGTAGAGTCAGGGCCTGCCGTCCAATACTACTCCTGTACTCTAGATTCAGTTTGAATATTATCTTCTTGAATAATTTTGTTGAAACTATATAAATTGGTGCTCCACTATCAATTATTACCCTTACAGGGACTTGATTTAACAGAAATATCTGTATATATGTGAACTCAGAAAAATAAGAAATGCTGTTGTTTACTGCATATAGAACAGATTCTTTGGACAAATATATGGTATAAATCAAAAGAGCTGATATATAGGAAAACGTTTTTCAGATAGTACAAGCTATAATTGGTTTGTTTATCTCGTCTAATTTAGCACTCAATAATTTATTCTTGTCTTTGGCATTTTGGACCTTCTCCAATATTTGTCAGAAATACAGGTGAGCTACCTTCTCTAAAATATTGTGGACAAATCCCTTTGATTTTTATCTCTTTATTGCGTTTACCTCTTATTAAACAATTTTTAAAAGGGGATCTAACTCAGGATTGTCCTCAAATAGATCCAACTTTTCCAATTCATATAGTTTATTTGGGGAACTTGGTTACCTGCGGTTCTAGACTGTCCATCGTCTAGACTGCATGGTCTTTTCCTGCCTGTTGAAATATTCTTGTTTATCCTTGGTCTTGATCAAGTTGACCTGATCGTTTGGTTTTTCTGTTTGCAATTATAAGTTATTTGACTAGGTTGTCCACACTTATTAAAAGTCAACCGGGGCAAATTGGGAAGCCTAGATCTTTCATACTGTTTATCTTGATTCCCATTATTGTTGATATCTCTGTATTTTTAGGGGAATCGACCCAAACCATTATAAATGTTTGGCTGGAGATTTGGTTTGTAAGTTCAATTTGGTGCCTTGAATGATTCTGACAAGACCTTATGACTTTCTTCTAATTGAAAATGGTGTATTTGCTAGTAAGTGTTGATGCCATCATTTTGTGCAATTCTCAGTGAGGGCGCAACATGTTCTGCATCACAATACTTTCATTAGATTTGGTAATCGTATTTGACCCACTTTAGATCTGTGCTTCCTTATAAAACAATTGGAGAATGCACCCAACGTTTCATCCTTCATTAACTAAATTCCAATGGATTATTACTCTATGCTGTCATCTTATCTGGAATCCCAAAGTATCTAGATTTACCTCCTTAGCCTCCTTATAGCTCCAGTTCGCCCCGCAAAGGTAAGGCAAAAGTAGATATTAGCATGTGGTATTGAGGCAATTTATGATGGTGACAGCTTTATGATAATCACTGGATTCATAGTTTTCATCAAACGCAAATGGAAGAAGGCAGGCGCGTTATCCCAATGGAAAACAGTCAACCTTGGAGTGTCCTTTAGGTCTTTAATGTTGATTGGAGCAGTATTTCTAATTGCAATTCAAAAGGATGCTGGAGTTGTTTTGGGAATTACTTCAAGATTTGCCGTAATGGTTGGGGCATCTCCTGAACAGATTGGATTATGCTTTCAGAACAACTTACTTCAATAGATGCCGCTTCATCCTCAGATAAAATCGCCATATTTTACTCATCCTGTGAGCAAATACACTTAGAGTCTTTGAGGTCATCCAATTATTTAAGGACTTTTTCCTTCCAAGCCAAATGTTTTCATTCATTTTTCCAAAATTGGTAAAATATATTCATTTCCGCTTTCAAAGTTACTTTTTTAGGTTTTGAATTCTTTCTGCAGCGAGGCCTCTTGTTTTTGACCATTAAAATGAATGATTGAACAGCTTGCAATTCTCTTTTTCATACTTGAACTTTTTGTCATCTTATTCAATGTTTTTGGGCTACAAAAAATCTAATTCAGATTGAGTTGCCAAATTCTAAAGCGTTGTTATTGACAATTTCTAGTTCATGAAAGGCATATCATTTTGGCTCTCATCTACTCACTAAGTTTTCAAATTTGATCTCCATATCTTAGACAGTATGCTTACTCTCCCATATCTTCTCGATCAAATCAAGCATGACCATGTGGGATTTGATGCTGGTGGCAACCATTGGCTCAATTGCATCCTGGGCTTAAATCAAATTGGTAATATTGGATTTAGCCAATCAGCAGTACTTGTCCACAAGGTGCTTCCATTGATGATTGAATCCAATCTCGTGATAAATATCTTCATTTATTCCTTAAAGTTTAGCATTCAGTTTGGTCATCAGATTCTTAAGTTGTTGTTTGACTGATGAACACACGCATTGTAGAGTTCAAGTTGGACAAATTAGTTAAAAGCTATAATTCTTTGTCACGTCAACGCCAGCTGTTGACACTGTTTTGTTGAGTGTATGCAACAAGATCAGCGATCACCACCTGATGTTGGAATTGGATGACTCTCATGTTTCAGGTAGTTGGCTACACATATTTGATAACATAATCACCAATGTTCTTAATACGTTACAGATATCATGCTAAAGTTAAAGTGTTCATATGGAGAAAGTTTTTAAAACTTGTCTTTGTTCTTCCTGATTCTTAGTGAGGTGAGGTAAATACATCTTCAATCAAAGTTATTGATCAGCAATTTTTTATACCTCTTCAGGACTTTGCCAATATTAAATAATCTTTCTCAGATATGCTTTAAAAGTGGTTCATATATTGTTATGGCATTCTTGTTCAATATAATTGTTAATAGATTTATATTGGGGACCCACCAGCATAACCGCCTCTAATTGGATATTTCTTTTGATGGCTGCTGACAATCCTGCTTCCTCGTTTCTTCAGTGCTCCATATAAGCTAAATTATTTGACATTAGTGAAGTTGTTTAAACTTAACTCAATACCTGTAGTGAGCACCACATATAAAAACTGTGGGTATTAGCTGGTGCACAGGTTTGCTTAACTACTGAGTTTGGAAATAAGAATGGATTTGCTAATTGTATGAAGACATCAAGCTCAGTCAAGTTTGAATAATGGTTGATTCGGACCTACTCTGGCGGATAGAATTTTGGTAAGTGACTTTTGCCTCACTCTGGCAATATATAAGGATTTAAGTGACTTTGGATTCACTCTAGCGTCGACACTTATACAAGAACTCTCTCTAATAAGAAGCAGACAAGATACAAGATATAATAAAATATAAGATATAGGTATAAGGTGGTCATTATTAAAATTTGGGAATATTTATAGGTGAAAGTGTTGGAGGATATGTGTCTTGGGTAATTGTGGTAACCATGATGGTCGTTGCATGCGTAGCTGACCAAAAGGGATATTGGCTCGAATTCAGGAAAGACGTCAGCTGATTTTCATGAAAAAAGCGTATTAAAAGTTTCCATTTATATCAGCCCAAATGTTGACTACTAAAACCAACAATTTTCCATAAGTTATAGCTCATTTCGCGCTGACTTACTCATATCCATGTTGTCAGCAACAATATTCAACAAATTAGTAATAATAATTATCATTAGTAGAATCCTCTGGAATTTCAATTAACCTTTTGGTCAGTTTTATCTACATATAGAAGACATAATTAAATTTCATTTCAAAGATTAATATATAAACCAAATTGAAAATTTAGACCAATTTCTAAATAAATTAGAGCTTAAAGAATCCCAAGCTGGATAATGTGGTCATATAGAATTCTCACAGGTACTGATACTAGCTTTGGACCTTTTGACTCTGGCTCAAGAAACAAGCATATTGGCTTTGCCATATATTTATAAGCAATGTTTGTAATTAAGCTTTGGTCAGCACCCATATAACGTTGGAGTCAGTAATATGAGGTGATTGAGATGTGATGTTACTTTAAATAGTCGCTGATCATTTCTCCTTCATGAAGGGTTGTTGATAGAGCTGGGGAAATTCATGGTCATAATCCTCGTGATGGTCTGATTGCTATGATGAGGGTCACAGTGAGTGACCTGTGATTGCTCAGATGATTGTTGCAGAATCAGGATGTGATACAAGGCCACCCATAGGGGAGCTAATCATTACCATGTATATGCATGACGATTTAAAACACTCCACAATACTAGATTCTTTGTCTAATGAATAAATCCAGATGTTAAGGGTGGCAGAGCATCCAAGAAACCACTCAGGCAGTAAAAATCCTTGATGCGTTTGGATTCAGAATGTTACCAAGTTACAGTAGAGTAAGTGCCATGGACACAACTGATATTGCTATTAAAACACCCATTAAGATAGTGTTCTAAGAATACCTCATTTGGACAGCTCTATAGTAGCCAGTTTTGTTTAAGCGCCTGAATTAGTCACATAGATACTGGCGGAAAAAGAAGGAAGAAGTCTGGGGTGATGTGTTTGCCAGTATTAGAGGGCCTTCTAGGTGTTACAAAAAGAAGTGTTTTAACCTTTTTATCTAAGGTTTGTGGTCGATATGGTTTATCCAGAAATATTAGCCTCCAAATTGTACATTCTATGTATCATATTGTGAGAAGGATATGGGGCTAATTACAACAACTATATCAATCTTTTAAAGACTTAATTAAGGAAGAGGTGGGCTCTCTGCTTAAAATACCGCAACCCATTTATATTGATGAATTTTAGGGCGAAGGTACTGCCGCGGAGACTTATAGCTGCTCCCTGCTGCGACCAGGGGTTATCTGAGCTTCAATTTGCTGTTACAAGGCGGTCTGTTATAGGTTTCTTAGTTTGAATGCAAGATGCAACTTTATAAGATAGCTAGGTGTTGGGATGCTGTAGGGGGTGGGGAAAAGGTGCACCATTTAGCCACCCTAGTATGCTGTTTCTGCTATATTGAAGGAAAAGCTTCAATAGTTGTTAAATCACCCTCCATAGTGTCTTCATTTGATAAATCTGAGTCCATAGCTATATCCTCCAACACCGCAAAAGGGTTATGAAAATGTTGTGTTGGGGTGTGATAGGACTTCTTGAGATTCCACATCAACACTGGGCATTGGGTTGCCAGTAAGTGTTGGTGGTCTGAGTCATAATAAAAGCTGCAGTTTGATGCACTATAGCGCTAAAAGATACTAATGGGAGTGTATTATACCAATATGTGGTAGTGGCAATGATAGTTGCCTAGTGTGATATGCCATACACTTGGTTTAAGAGATTTTGAAATTGGAAGATTGGTGTAGGCTTCAGCTAGAGAGTACTGGAGCGCAAAGGTATCTCATATTGCTGGTAGCGGTAAAAGTCTTAACAGCTTGTTGTAAGACCGCAGGTGTTTAGGCTTTAAGGAAATCAAATGCATAGGTTTCAAAAATTGTCGCTGCCACTAAGTGAAATTATTCCTTGTTTGTTTTTAACCTTGAGTGGTGGCTGAGAGGTGCTGTTTTAGAGTCAGCAATCACTAAAAATTGACCAATGGTTTTACACCACGATCAACATTGGCGTGCCAATTATGGTTCAACAATGAAGATTTCACGGTATGCTCCAATGACAGCCACGCAAGTGATGACCTCAATATTGCGGGCTACATAGGGGATAGATGTATAACCCTAATGATCCGCGCTATGTTTTGGTGTTTATTTAGATGGGAAAATTATGACCCTTGATAATACAAACTTAAATCAATTAACTGCAATAAAGCGCCAGTATAGTTATTCAGGATCTAAAGTTATCAGAAGTTTTAGAACAAATGACCCTAGATTTTTCTCTCCAGATTAGAGCATGTCTGGAAGATCGCATAGTGCCTCACTAGTTGTTTATTACATGTGCAGCAGCCTTGTGTTCTAGTGCAGAATTGGTACACCCCACAACGATGTATTGGGGTTCAACCTTCTCATAAAAGATGACTATGTCAAAAGGCAAGGTATTTGTTATTGAAGTAAAGTAGGTGTAATAATTCTCCAAATAAAACTTGATGTGATTATGCCCATTGTTATACCCCAGCCTTCCACCATAAAGTTCTATAGCAGAGGTCAATTACATTAAATTAACAAGTCACTATTTGAGGATAATATCTTCAAAAAAAATTGTTTAAATTATTTATAAAAGAGAGTTCTTAATCTGAAACTAAAAGTACTCAAAGTATTGAATATTGACAGTGGCTAATGAGATTTTTGTATAGTCTTGGTTTTAGTAAACTTGGGAAAGCAACAGTAAGAATACATCCCCTTAAAATTCGCATTTCCTTTCAGTTAAGCTACCCAATTTTCTTCAATTCCCATTGGTGCAGTCTATCTGACAACATATTATCACTAAAAAGTTTCATTGAATTGTAACATTATTTTTATAAATGTAATGTGACTATAGCCTTAACCTTAAGGGGTTTTACCGCATAATAGTATAGGTTTACCACAACTGATACAGTGGCAAATGGCCAAGGAGAATAGTAAATTTATCAATGTTAGGTTTATGCCGATGTGGTAGCCTTATAGTTGGTAGTATAATATAATACAAAATTCTATAGTTTGTGGGAGAAAAAAATGATATAGTAGTGTTACAAGAGTTTCATGGACAAGAATTATATATTTTAAAATACTTAGGATATAACATAAAGTTGGAGGCGCTGAGGCGAGGGTAACAAAAGTAATTTAATACTACATTTGCCACCGCCTGGCGTTGAGGTATGTTAACATGATTCTGGCTTAAAAATTAAACAAATCTGATAACAGAATGTTACTCTAATCTAAGGGTTTGGACAATGTAATTTCAGAAATGATCCATATTTAAAAGCATCAAAACCTCATGATGTTGGAGACCAAGCCCAATCTAAGTGATCAAATATTGTTACTTTAAAAATGTAACTACATGTTGCGGAATCCCCAAGAAGCAATTTTAGTGTAGATTTTGTCTAGGGTTCTTGGAGATTTTCCTTAAGCTCTTACCTGATTTCCCTTATAATATCTGTTCAAAGAAAAAATAAAGATTACATTTTTTAGAATATTTTGGTTGCCTCTATCATATAGTAATTTCAATAATATATGGCAAATTAGAGAGCTTTTTATCCTTATTGTTAGCTTTTATCAGTATATTTAAAGATCCTTGCGCCTGGGGCTTTGGTTGACCTGAACTCTTAGGGATAGTTGGATCTATCCCACTCATTATGACAAAACTGGTGCTCTCTGCTAAGTCACCCTGAGTATCCTAAAAAATCACAATCACAATGGATGATTATGACTTGGAGTCAGACACCTCTACAAATTTTGATTCCACCCACCTTAGTGAGTGCGCTGTTCTGTCAGGATGAAGAAAGTTAATTTTAGACCGGCCTTCTTAGGTGCTGAAACTCCCAAATGGCGATCCAGAATGCCATAGGGACTGCTGTATGAATGATGTTTAGTTTTGTGGGAAGCGTTTTTACCAACAAGTGACAATGAGTCATGAGTGTGACTAAGAGCCCTGCTATGAATTAGGCTATCATGGCCTAGGGCCCGCAGGTTTGTCAGATGGTAAAAATATGATTTGGTTAGAAGTTGAATTTCGTCATGATAAAACTACAGATTTTGGTAAATGGGATTTTATTAGAATATAAAAAGAGAAAATCAACTATTGCTATTCTCATTATATAATGACTTCTTAAATATACAATTGATCTTGGGAGTAGCTTAGAAAAACTCAGGATTTGGGCCTTCAAGATTTTACCTAACTAGCAAACTTCAAGTGAAAAGGGGGGAACGAATTTACTTTGAGCTGATTTCAAAATTGTTGGCGGTGGGCCAAGTTGCTGTCAGTTTGACATAAGACACCCAAATTGAAGTTTTGTAACATTTCTGATGGCAAGCGTGATGTCATATTGCCTGATGGGCGATGGGAACCTCCCAAGGCCACCCCACATATGGGTAGTCCCAAGAGGTTGGAAACGGGTTTGGGATACCCAACCCACCAGCACCCAGTATCTTTGGCATTCAATTGGCCAATCAAGATGCAATTAAAGACGATCCTTTTTTTAAAGAATGGTTCAGAGCCGGTGGCAAAATTTGACAATGAAGTAAATGCCCATTGGGCTTTGTCCCCAATGTTTTTTTTGGGGGGGGGTTTGAATTGACAACAACATTTCCTAATAGACCAATGCCATTATTGAGTTTAACTGAGGATTTGTCGCTAGAAAAATTCTTATTAAGAGGTACTCACCCATCAGAATTTGTCCCCAAGGTTTTTAAAAGCAGGTTTTAATCTGTTGGCAATATTTCACAATGGCCCAATGCCATTGGCGAAATTTGCCAAGAAATTGACACTCTATTCCTTAATAACTGGATGTGTGAGCCCTTCAGGCTTTGTTGCTGAGAATTTAAAGCTTCCAGACCTTAAAATTTGAGGGCTTAGTGAAGTTGACTTCATAAAATCCACTTTGCCTATGGGGGTGGAAGCTTACAATTATTTCAGCGCAAATCTCCTCAATTTTCCATACTAATTTAACAGAAGTCATATGGGGACATGTGGCGGCATTTTCTTAGGGAAGGCTGTTATCCATCGCTTGTCTACCACTTGGGCAAGACGCCCTGTGAGATGAGAGGTACAGATGTCCTTTTTGGACCCTTCTTTATGGGGAACGGGAACACCGCCCAATCTAAGAAGAGGGGACACTCCCTCATATTTACAAGTTCATGCATATGTAGGAGAACTTGCATTGAATCCTTTTTTAATATTCATTTATGGAGGTGGACCTTCACACCCTTTCTGTGGAGCAGTACCAAATACAACTACTGGACTTCAAAAATCTCTCCTACTCCTCCTCACTGGGGCTTTTGTCCCAAGAGGACAAGCAAATAGAAGACAATCCCTTGCAGCACTGACCCCTATGATCACTACTGTCTGTTCCATGTTTGACAGAGACTAGGTTAGGGTTGGACATTCAGAGTTATACTTGCAACTATTTGTTCATCCAATTCTGTACCATTTGCTACAAGTATCTGGATTCCATTATCAGGAACTGCTTCTTGATATAAAACTATTAGAGACTTTGCACTCGCACCTCATCTAGTTTTTTACTCTGTCTCCCTCTTCTTTGGTGAGAACCAAAGTGCCATATCAAAATTTGCCAACTTATTAATGAGTTACAGGCTGCGCTAAAATGCCTTGATAAATGAATAATGAGATCCTTTAATCTGGAGCTCATAAATTTCTTTAACCAAATTAAAAGTCATTGTACACAACCAGATCATGGGTTGTTCCATATGGTTACAAAGCCAGTTTGATAACTTGAGATCCTCTGAAGATGAAAGTATCCATTACATCAAGTTAGTAATTTAAGATACTTGGTATATACAGGACAATGTTTGTTTCTCTGGACCTCCTGAAATACCAGGTAAGTTTTTTCCTCCTAGAAGCCCTGGACTGTCTAAGGATTACAGGATTACCTAAAGCACCCAGAAAAGCTGTTTGTGATGGACTGCACAGCCAACGCAAGCCCCATTGTTGGGACATGGGGTACAACTTCAACTTGCCAATATTTATCAGGTTTGAGGCCCCCAGCAAGTTAATAGGTCACCAAGGCCATAATAAGCTAATTTAGGAAATAGATAGGCGAGAAACGGTTGGTATTATAATAAAGCCTTGATGTATTTATAGGACCTCAAGGATAGAATTGGGATCAGGAAAGGGAGGAATCAGAATATGGAGATCTGGAATCATTTGGCGATGACAATATCAAAGTAAAATATAATATTAATACAAGGAGAGACGGACAATCTTTAGAATAATTCACTGGTGATCCTGAAAGGGTAACTGATTGGGGTGCAAGCACAAAAATAGGATTCCGTCATGATCCAATAATTCATTTGACATCATCATCATTAGTTGCCAGTGTCAAATATTAATTTAATTAAATATTATTGGGGCCAATCCCCATTAGTTTGGATTGGACTCACCCTAGTTAATGGGGAGCCCAATCCAGCATCCTCCCATAGGTAGATTGCAACCCCTAGTTGGGGCTTCACCCAATAAAGGGAGAATCCTGACAGATCCCACTCCAAGTCTCATCTAGGGGTCAGAGCCAAGGTGAGGCACCAGATCCAGGTGGCAGGGTGTATGGGCCAAGGTAGCCAGCACGGACACAATGGAGGGATCTGGTGAGCATCATCAGGGAGTTGCCCCAGCATCAGCATAAGAGCTGGCATCAGTCTGGGGCAACATTGGGAAGAGTTCTCAGCATTGTGGATGACACCTGGCATTGGAGCAGGAGCTGGCATCGGGAAGAGGTCCCAACATCAGGGATGACACCTGGCATTAGGACTAGGTCCTGGCATTGGAATAAGATCTGGCATTTGGGATTAAACCTTGGTAATCTGGGCTTGTCTAAGTCCCAGGGAACGTCCCCTGGCTCTTGATTGGGCCATCTTCCCATTCCCGAGTAAAAAGACACCAATGAGGATGGTGGTACCCCTCGTTACTCAGGGCGATCTCATTCATGTAGTAGATGAGCGATGAATAACAGCTCTTTCACTTTGGATCCCACCCCCAGTACCCACACTCACCTTGGCAGAACTGTTGTGGGGAATTAGCAAAATCTGCACCAAGATTGTCAAATTGAAATTGGTAAGATCTAATTTGAGTGGCAATTGGGATGATGCCCAAATCTCAAATGGCTTGAAAGTCATGAAGACCAAGGTATTGGCCAAAACGCCTGATGGTTCCAATTTGATCAATGTGCCAATAGGACTAATATTGGGTGCCATCGATGAGGGTTCAAAGCCTTTTGATAGTAATTTGGGCATTGCGCCCAATGTGCTGCTGTTGACCGAATGAATGGTTAAATGACCGAGTGTGGGCGGGTTAACCATCCCAAACCTGTTCCCAACTAAATGGACCCGTCCCTATGTGGGGTGGCCTTGGGGAATTCCCGTTGCTCATCAGGCCAAATGCTGTCATGCCAACCATCAGAAATGTAGTCAAGCCCCAGTTCAGATGTTTGAGGTTGAACTGACAGTGACTCAGCCCACCGCTGAATTTTGTGATGTTGGTTCTCAAGGAACAAACCCGCCCATTCCCAAACAATTTGCCAGTTGGGTTAATATTGTGGGACCCAATCCCAACTTGTCACTACCCCAATCGACCACTATTTAATCAGTTGCACAGCACTGAGAAAATTGTTAGTCAATTTTCTTCCTTTTCCTTCAAATAAAATTTCAAAAAAACTAAACAAATTTTATTATTTCTTCCAACCGCATCCCTGATGGCATCTCCCTGGTAGCCTGTCAGTCCATATACCAGATGGGTTCTACCAGTACTCTTTGTCACTATGGCCCCCTCCGTCATCAATTGGGTTCAGCGAGTCCAATATTTTTGGCTCTACAACCCCATGATCACTAACTTATGGCAGCAATACACAGGGATATTGTGGCCGTATGTCCACCAGTTGCAAGAGAGAATCCAACTCCTTGCCACCCCTGTTGAAATGGCACCATATGCCAAGGATTTTATTGAGACTATCTCAGTGATTCCACCCCCTGCAGAAAGACCCCCTGGGTTGGGAGTGGGTTCATTGTGGTTTGTCATTGGGATCATTCTCAGCATGTTGCCGCAATAACGTATCATCATTTTCCAACACCTGGTCCATATCAAGTCGTCCAGTCAGCAATGCCTCTGGCATTCTGGCTTGCTTTTGAGCGCTTATGCATCCTGACTGGCAGGCCATTATAAACCTATTCTGCTGTTTCCATTACAGCTTGGCTGGCCAGGATAGTTTTAGGGGGCCCTTAGTCCCCCTCATCTTGGCTTGCCATCTTAAAGCAGGGGCCAGGGTAACCTGGGCTTATCTGCCCAGTATCAGAATAAGACCAGCTGGGGGGACTCCCCAACTGACCCTACTGCTTCCATCCTGGTTTGACCTCCAAATTGGTGGATCAGGGGCAAGGCCAAGTCAAACCTCCTAGGTTGTTTAGGGACAGGGTAATCCTTGGTCCAAAGGACCTCAGCAGCGACTGCCCCTCCTCCTTCCTCAGAATTGGCTCGCACTGAGAACTTAGAGGCACCTGGCAGGGAGCTCCAATTTGTCAGGAATTGGGGAGCAGCTCCACCCTGGCACATATAAATCAGGGTACTGAAGCCCCCTGCGATGAAATAGGCCTTCAAGGCCTTAATAAGATAAATTAGGAAAAGAGGTAGGAAAGAAATGGTCTTTATTATAATAAGCCCAAAAGTTTTATAGGACCTTGAGCTAGAATTGATATCAGGAAATGGGGGAATTGGGATAAGGAGATCCTGGCATCATTTGCTGATGATGAAATAAGTATAAAATTTAATTTCTTACAAGGAGATTGGGATCATCCTCAGCATAAAGCTGGTGATCCCAAAGGGTAACTGATTGGGGGCGTGAGCGCCAAGATGGGATTTTGCCATGACCCAGTAATTCATTCAACATCCTTGGCATTTATCTCAGGTGTCTATTATTAATTTAGTTAAATATTTTTTGGGGGCCAATCACCAATACTTTTAATCGTGCTCAACCCAAGTTAATGGGGAGTCCAATCTGGCATCTTCCCATAAATGGGTCATGACCCCTAGTTGGGGCTTTCCCCATTAAGGGAGAAACCAACACACATGCCTTCTGGTTCTCCTGGCTTTAGTACTGGTTTATTAATGAAATTTGGCTTAATTAGTTGAGTCAGCAAGTCCAATGTCTTGATTACAACTAGGTTGCAACATGTATGGAATAGATCTCACTCGAGATGGGGTGCCTCTTCATGCTATTTTTTAGCCCACCACGGTTGAATCTAACCTGTGACGCCCTACCATTTTATTATGGGTTCTAAAACCAAATTCTCACCACAGAGCAACATCAACTTGAGATTTGTAATATAAATGTTAATAAAAATAATATAAAACAGTTGGTCCTGGCCATTGCCACCAAAATGGCCTATATGCCAAACATACATAAGTAAACTTGATAATTGAAGATGTAAAAGAGTTTCATAGTCAAGAGTATGCCCTCCAAAATCAATAATAATTACGGGATGCTGCTTCCTCCTTAGCTAAAGGCGTTTCTCCAATGTCTGTATAAGTCATTAATTCAAAAAAATCTCAAAGTAACTCATTAAAGCCCTCCTTCAAGGACAAGTATGTACATGAGAGGGAAGCGCTTTCTCCTTCTAGTACTTATATAAAAAGCAATGGAAAAAGTTACTAATTAATGATGACTCAAACACTTGACCAACTTCCTAAGCCGAGTAGCAAAGGATATGACTGGTACCCCGTTTAATGACCTGTTGCACCTCAAATGATGCCAAGGCTGCTCTGCTTTGGGAGTTCTGAGGTAATTTTACACTAGCCAATAAGAAAGAGATGTTAATAAAAATAGCCTCAATTGGGGAAAATCCATTAACAAATTCACCTTAGGTTTTATCTCAAGGCCCAGTATTTGGTTGTAAAAATCTTATCAAATTGTATGATGCTATCACCGCCTCATTATTGGCATATAAAAACATGCTCAACATCCAGTTCTACTTAAAAGGTGGTATTGCCCAACATTACATCTCTCGTGAATTTTAAATAAGCCTTATGGCGATTGTTTCCTATTTGTTTAAACTTACTGAACCACCACGTCCTAAAAAACAATTCTCGCCCTCAGGTTTTTGTGGTAAATCCACCCAAATCTACCACTCCCAAGTTATACTGCAACTATTGCAAGCATACCAACCACATTAAAAACTATGGCCAACAAATTATCTAAAATAAGGTAGCTAAAAAGATCATTCAGCTTAAAAAAGAGTTTACCTCTACTTATGAAATCATGTGCCTCAAACTTCAAGTTCTATGCCTAGAAATCTGGTTGTTTTATTATAGCCACCAATTATGAAGTCAACATACCTCTGTAATCTTGGTGGTACCCCTATGGCTGGATTGGGAGGTTTTAATTTATATATCTGAAAAGGGGTACTGGCAATCCCACCTCTCCCACTCAAATCTGAGAGGTACCTTGCAAATAATGTGGATGAACGCTGTATCTGTGCCCTCCTAGCAAAGGGGGCTAGGTTACCATGCCCTGCGCCATCCCTGCTCTCAAGCTAAACTTATCTTGAGAAGAGCTCTCTCATATTAAGAGATTTATTGGCTTTAGCAGAAAGGCCACAGGTTCCAGGCCACCAAACCCTCATACCCACTCAGCCCAAGATGTCACCAGGTGAGGAGTGCCTTCTATCAACTTAAACACCAAATTTCTAGAGAGCCCACACGCTTACAACAGTTCTGAGGTAGTTTTAGCTTTTGAAACAAGGAAAAAAATAAATCCCACCGTAACATTCATTCCTAGCCTCACCTTAATCTCAACTGCCTCAAGTTTATGCTGCAGCCAATTAAATTAATTAGCTGCAGTTTGGGATCTACCTCAGCGTCTGTCTTTATTCCCCATCTTGGTTTTTACCCCGACTTATTTTTTTGGATCAAGCTATTATATGCAGAAAATTGTACCTATGTCATAACTTGTTTCTATTTGTTTTTAGTCCGTTTGACTTGCAATCAAAGTTCTAACTATTTTGGCCTTAGTAAGTGATTTTTTATAAAATTTATATCTTTCTTTCTAACTATAAAATTTACTTAAATGAGAGAGCTCCCTCTAACTTGGCTTCTCTGTTGTCAGCCTGCAAATTCCTTCCTAGGAATGAGCACTTCCCCTATCCGCGGTCTTAAATAGCACCATTACCTGGGATATCAAGCCTTCTATGCCATAAAAACTACCTTCCTGCCCAAAGGATTTTTCCTCTCTGTCTATACTGCTGAAGACTTTCAACTGTTAATATATGAGAGTTAATCAACATCTTACCCTCTTTATTCACATGGGGTGCTCAAGCTAGACCTGCGTTTGCCCTCACAAATTTTTAGTACGTTTATGGGGGCTTTTGTATGCTTTTAAATGTGTATTTCCCCCACCTTTTCTCTAGTTTTCCATGTAAAAATATCATTTGATTGGCTTACCCCTGGCATTCAGGGTGTTCTTGTAATTATTAAAAACCCAAATCTGATGCACAGTCTAATTTTTTTAGCTTTTTTGATGACAACATCTTAATATAGAGGCAATAAAGATCTTAAGCTTTCTATTATTGTAGGCCAATTACTAACCCAAGTTCTTATAGTCAGCACCTCTAGTGAGATCTAGGCATTAACCAACAAAACTTGCAAACCTTTTAAAGCTCATGAGCCTGGACAAGGAAAAACCTTCCTTTAGGCTCTCTACAAGTATCTAGGTACTGTCTTTAGCCATGGATTTCCATTTTGAATCTTTAATGGTATGGGTAGAAGTTTTAGTTCATAAAGTTAAAGTTTTTGCTATAATTTATACCAAATGCACAGTTAACGTTATATCCTGCTTACTTATAATAAAATAAAAATGTCTCCTGAATTAATCTATGAGGCTAAATATGGGATGACGGGAGCTCAGACCACTAATGCAGTTGGAGCATACTCTGCCTTACCTCTCCAATTTGGTAAGCTTATGTTAAATTCCTGCAATTGCTTTTAAAAATAACTATATATTACTCAAGGGAGTCTAACAAATGTGGCGATTGAATATTATGGCTAATTATAAAGAAGAATAATTTTTATTTCTGTGGTATCAAAAACCAAAAAATTTCTTGACTTCTCAACCAAAAATAAGGAGACCAAAACAATACCTGCCTTATCAAATATTCCACCCCATATGCAGAGTAGAGTATAAAAAACCTGAGGCTTAGATTAAGTTTTTCCTTGATGACTAAATGTTAAGTATGGGATTCCACTTTATGACTATATTCTTCTAAGCATAACAGCTGAATCTCAAATTATTGTGAATTCCCAGATTAAGATTTAGTCACCCTAGTCAGGTTTAGAAGTTATATGAACACCCTAATTCCTCTATCAAAGAGGCGCTAACCTTCCTTAAGATTTTGGCCGTGCATAAGAAAAATCATGTACATTTTTATTAAGAAGTTAACTAATCAAACTCTATTAGCTCCATGACTCTCATCTACCTATGCAAAACTCTGTACTATAACAAAATATAGCATATGTAATTAGTTTCTTCTCTTACAAGAATATAGTTTAATTCACTAAATACAGTAAATCTAGTAAAAAAATTAGTGAGGAAAACTCACTCCCAATACCAGGATCTGGAAGTCCTCCTTAAAGTATATAAAGATATCTAATCTTTAGGACCGGGTGATTATGAGAAGATGTTTGAAGTAATCCACAAAGTTGAACCAAGGATTATCCCCAATATAAAACTTGAGTCTGCAGAAAATATAAAGGTTGAGGAGACTCAAGTGCCTTTGGAATAAAAACAACTACTAGAGGATGGGCTATTTGTCCCACTTTCAAGCCCTTAGGCTTATCTGCTTTTGATTTTTTAAAAAAAATTGAGGCCATTAAGCTTTCATGGACAATTGCCAACTAAATTCCATTACTTAAAAAGGCTGTTACCTCATAGATCATATAGAAGACTCTCTACGTCTGATGTTTTATTAAAGTATATTATAGCAATGGACCTCACCAATGGTTATTGGCAGATTGACCAAACTCCTGAGGATTGTAAGAAATTTGCCCTTATATAATGAAGGGCTATATTGAGACTACTTAGACGCTGCAGGAGTTATTCGACGTTTCTGCCACTTTCCAAAAAGTGAAGGATGAATTAATAGAAAACTGAAAAGATTTTGTATGTTTATTTTATCTCAACAATATAACCGTTTTCTCACAAACTTTTACCACTCACTTAGCACAAAGAAAGGAGATTTTCCAGCAATTATGGAAATTTTCTCCTAAGTTGAAACCGTCCCAAAGTTCCTTCTTCCAAAGAGAAATGTATTGTTAGGTACATAAGATAATTAAGAAAGGAGTACGCCAGATGAATGACAGAGTTATGGTAATTTCCAAGATGTTCCAATCTATGTTTCTTTGAGATTAAAAGTTTTTCTAGTAATTTTTGGATATAATTGCCAATTCATTCCACACTTTTCAGTACTACTTTCCCTTAGGTTATCTGATAGAGAAAGGAATACCTTTACAACGGTAAGAAGGTCAGCAGCAAGTCTCTCTTTCTGCTAAGCATCACTTTTAAAAAATCAAATCAGCCTGAAATTTAGCTCCACTAAAGAGATTTACGAAAACTATTAGCTAATATGGCGGGAAACCCCGCAAAAGAACCCGCAGGCTATGCCAAACGAGCCAGCACCACCCCAAACGAAGCAACCCTCGTTTACCCACCTCAGGGTCAACCAGAATCACCCGCTCTCAAGCAGCAGCCATGAAAGCAGGCACCACCCCCCAACCTGGAGCTACTTCAACTAGCGCCAGTTCACCTGATCGCACTTCTGCAACCTGCACGCCTAACAGCTCTGTGTGCGCTGCCTCCCACGAACCCGCTGGGCCCCCTCCAACCAAGGAGGCCATCACCCACACTGTTTTAATGGCGCCTGCTCAGTTGAATGCAACTCAGCCCATCCAGTCATTCACCTCCCCCATTGTGTCAGCTAATTCATCCCCACCTATTATTGCTGACGCCGTGTTTCTGGCTCCTTCCATGAGGGGCGATACCCAGCTACCTGGTCCCAAACCCTCAGATGTAAGGTTAGATTAGCCGCACATTATGGTTCACTAAGCACCAAATTGGGACAATCTACTCTTCCCAATGAGGATTCAAATGGTTCGGATTCTGGAACTTCACACCAGTTTCAATCTCACCCGTCCCATTTAAACCCCATAATTGGCACTTCTCAAGTCGGCACTATATCTCCATATGCTGAAACTGACCAATCACCAATCAGCCAGTGAGTTTTGCCCATGAAATCACAGCAAATACTTGGGCTGAATTTACCCAAATAGATTGGGATGGTGATGAAACATCGCCCTTCTCCCAATTGGTTGGAGTTAATTCCAATCTGGATGGGCCTCCCCAATTTAGCGAGGCCCAACAATCGCCTGACCCCAAACCCTCGGATTTAAGGTTGGATTAGCCGCACATTCTGGCTCACTAAGCACCAAATTGGGACAATCTACTCTTCCCAATGGGGATTCAAATGGTTCAGATTTTGGAACTTCACACCAGTTCCAATCTCACCCGTCCCATTTAAACCCCATAATCGGCACTTCTCAAGTCGGCACTTTATCTCCATATGCTGAAAACGACCAATTCACCAATCAGCCAGTGTGTTTTGCCCACGAAATCACAGTAAATACTTGGGCTGAATTTACAAAATAGATTGGGATGGTGACGAAACATCGTCCTCCTTCCAATTGGCTGGAGTTAATTCCAATCTGGATGGGCCTCCCCAATTTAGCAAAGCCCAACAATCCGCCCCATAATTTAATATGACGCCAGCAACTGCTGTAACATTCCAGCAACAAGGGAACTTCACAAACTTGTTCAAACCACCAGCTCACACTCAACCTGCGATTGCAGCCCAAAGTAAACACAAACGTACCAAAGGAGCCACTGGGGCGTGGCAAAAACCTCTGGCAACAACGCTACCCAAAGCTGATCCCCGTGAAGTGGCATTTATTGCTGATGTTAAGAAGAAATGGGCTGAAACTAGAGCGCAAAAAGATCTACCTCGCTCAACCCTCTCCCACGCAATTTGCCTTTATTATGGGCATAACCCTGTTGAATTCTATACAGAGGATTACTTCTCATACTTTGCAGCGATTGCGGAGACATTCCCAATTAACACCACCATCCATGAATCAGTGGAGGGCCACTACATCAATGTGGGCTTAACTGAAGCTGCCCTTGCTGACCATGCTGCCACCCTCCAGGTCATTATTCCATGTGGATCGCTTCACATCTCCCGCACACGCTCTCACCTGGAGAAAATTTCATGGGTTACTTTTTCCAACCTACCAACGACTGTTGATCCTGAGTCTCTTAAAATGGCACTCCATTGTGGTTTAATGGAGTTTGGGTGTGTTCTTTCAGTGGACTTTAGCGTCCCCTCTTACTATGCTCCCACTCAAAGAGCTCACACTGCTAGGACGTCGTTCATCCCCTCCCCCACTGTATCCCGCAACATTGAGGTTATTCCTCATGTGGCGGTAGTTGGGGCATGCCCTGAGATCTTTTTTGTTGAGCCTGATCAGGCGCGCCCCCAGTGTTCATGGTGTAACGCCCTTGGACACTTGTATAGTGGCTGCACAGCTCAAAACATTGCCCTCTTAGCCACCACCCAGGGGCCTAAACCAGGCCAAAAACGATCCCACGTGGCCGCAGCAGCAATTCCACAACCCACACAATGGGTTCCCATTCAAGACCTGTCCCCTGAGGCCTTACGCCTAGAAGTTGAAACAGCTAACCCCACTATTGGTATGGGATACCTTCATGCTCATGCCCCCCTTCCAGTGGGCACCCTCTCCAATCTCCCAGAGTCAACTCCCTCTCTCACCAAGCGCAAGGCATCTCCCACAGGGTGCCCCTCGTCAGCCACCCCCACTCAGGGCTCCGCGGCAACCCCACCAACCTCCACCAGCGATTTATTGCATCAACCCTCAGCTCCCAATGGAGTTATGCCCACCAGCATGGACTGGCAAACCGCGGCCTGCGGTAGAAGTGCCACCTCAAAGAGTCCTACCCCAACCCCACATTCCATTTTGCGCGGATCCTTTACAGTGTTGGAGGAAGTGAATATGGACTCAGACTCATCAAATGGGGACACCGTGGAGGTCACCATTGAGCACCCTCAGGTCCTTCCCCTGCAACGGAGCGGGGGCAGCATCCTAGGCTGGCTTACTGGGTCCTCCGCCCCCCACCCTCTCCTTCCCCTCAGAACCCTCGACGCTCCTCACGGATTGCAGCTAATAGTCAAGCTAATGGACTCAAAACTAGCCGCCTCACAGCAGGATTAAGCGCTGGCAACCCCCCAGGACATGGAGGGGAACAGCTATGTTTCCCCATGGCAGCACCCTGGCCCAGCAATCCATCAACGCAAATGGGTTGCGGGACTTTAAGCGGAGAGCCCGCCTCCTCTGAAACTTCAGGTCAGCACAAATTGACATCGCTGCTGTCCAGGAGCCCCAAATCCTCCCCCATGAACAATCTGCATGGAATGAACAGTTTGGAGGCAACTCCTTCTGGACAAACTATGCCGCCCTTATTGTTTTGAATCCCCGGGTTAAAACCCATTCTTTTTCACAATATCTAGGTGGCCGCCTCATAATGGCTAAACTCACCACTCCTGACTTCTCTTTCTTCGCTGCAAGCATCTACATGCCTAATGCAGGTCAGGAGCAAAATCGGCTCTTGGAAGAGCTCGTCCAACTCAATCTCCCACGGAATACAGTCTTCTTAGAGATTTCAACACAACCATAAGTCGCGTCCGTGACTCTTACCCCCTGCAGCAAAGGAACGCCCTGGATCAAGTCGCCTCCAGGATTTCCTTCGCCTGAGTGGCTTTATAGATGCGCTTCCACCCTCCGCGTCTGGCCTAGGTTGCATGACTAGGATCCAGTATGATGGAGGAGCTTTCCAGTCAGCGTCACGCATAGATATGGCACTGATTGGCCCCCCTGCTAATTGGCCGCGTCTTCTCTCCCATCTCTCGTGACAACCATCTGAGTGATCACAGGTCACTCACCGTTATCCTCACCACCACACTTAGACCGTCGCGTAGGTTCTGTCTAGGGTTGCCCCAGCTCTTCTCAACAACCCTATCACTAAGGAGAAGCTATCTATGACCATCCGGGAGACTCTCACCTCCCCCCACCCCACCTTCTTGACCACAAGGCTAGATGGGCGGTGACCAAGGAGGCTCATCACCCGCGTTGCTTACAACTGTGCCAAAGCCCAGATGACTGCAGCTCGCGCCAGAGTCAAAAGGGCGGAAGCCAGAATCAGACATCTGGAGCGAAACTGCCAGCCTTCGCCCTCTCCCAGATGGTTGGAAGACTGGGAAGCGGCGCAGGAAGCACTCCGCTTGGAGCTCACACTGCAGGAAGAACGGAAAGCAAACTTTACAACATCTCGTTACTATGCTCAATGGGAACGCCCCACTGCTTATTCTTTCAGAAAAAGAAAGCCCGGTCAACAGCGCAAGATATTACTGCACTGAAGATTGGCATTACAACCACTTCAAATAAGGAGGAAATCACGCAGGAACTACACCGCTTCTACTCCAGCCTCTTCCATGCCACCCAGGTGGAACCATCGGACATCCAAGACTTCCTGTGGCGGGCTCCAGAGCCGCCTATTGACCCACGGGCTGATGCGGCTCTACTGGCGCCTATTTCCATCCAGGAGGTGATGGAAACCCTTCTGAAATCCCCACGGCTTAAAGCCCCAGGCCCAGATGGAATACCCTTCGAGGTGTACCTTCTGGAACCTGCAGTGATAGCCAGAACCCTCCGCGACCTCTTCGCTGCACTCTTGGTGAATGGCGAGGTCCTCCCCAACTCCAGAGGCTCAATAACGACCCTCATTCACAAGAAGTCAGACCGCGAGAACCTGGCGAACTGGCGCCCCATAGCGTTGATCAACACATACCACAAGCTCTTCACGAAGCCTCTGGCCAACCGCATCACCAAATGGGTTTCACCTCGCCTCTCCCCATCTCAGCACGGTTTTATTCCGGGGAGGTCGTTATGGGACAACCATAATGACTTTCACGTGACTTTGACTGCTAACTCTCGTAAGGTGAATGGCTTTATGGCTCTCCTGGATATGGAGAAAGCATATGATCGGGTAACCTGGAAGTATATTGATGCTTCCCTGGCCCGCTTCCATCTCCCACCCGCAGCTAGGCGCTGGATATCAGCGCTCTATGACCAGCTCCAAACCAGAGTCCTGGCGCCAATGGGTTTTACAGTGGCAGTACCAGTTGGACAAGGTCTCCGGCAAGGGGACCCCCTGAGCCCTATCTTTTTTAACATCACCCTTGACCCCCTCTTGGCCTCCTTACAGGACAAGCTAACATGGATTCAGGTCCCAGGTAAAGCCCCCACACGCACCATGGCATTTGCAGATGACACTGCCATTGCATTTGGCTGCCCTGGGGATGTTGCCCTCGCTGCTGTGACCATTGAGAAGTACACCAAGGCGTCCAACGCCATGTTCAACACCTCCAAGACAACAGTTGTAGAGGTCGGCTCCCCCACCTTCCCCCCACCATTTGGTATTGAACCTGAGCGCGGTACCTTCCTTCACCTGGGCGTTCTCACCAACCAACAAGGAGTTGCGCTAAAAGACAATGATGACTTGCTCCTCGCAGCAGTTAATTCCAGGATTGCCAGCTGGAACCGGCGGCACATCACCCCCCAGGGTCGAGCTCTGATGGCCAATGTGTTCCTCCTCTTCAAGTCTGGTTCCTAGCGCACGTCTGCCCATACACAGATGCCTTTTATACGCAGCTCAATGTACTCCTCCGGTGTTGGATCTGGGGCTCAAACCATCCACCAATGGCCCTCTCAACCATTTTGTGACCCTGCAATGAAGGGGACCTAGTGCTTCTGGACACGCGATCCCACGCCACCACAATCTTCCTGAAGTTCCTATGGCCGATTGTCTGCTGGGACGCGACCCCATGCCCCAATGGGCGCCCGCCCTCCGCCAGTCAGTATCAGCAGCCCTGGGTCTTCCTAGAGCATCTCTGACCTCATTAGGGGGAGTGGCTCACAAACCACCCAGGCCATCGCCTAAAACCATCCTCATCCCCCTACTGGAACCAGGCTCTCCTTGCCCTGAAATGAGTAGGCGCGCGGATTCACCATGCCTTCCCGTACAGAAGGGAAGGCCCTGGCCTCAGCCCCATCGCCATACAATTGTGCACAATGGACAAGTTGTCACAACTCGCCTCAACCCTCAAGATCGTCCTCCCATCCGCCTAAGACTCCTTGAGCTCCTCCCTCCCTCCGTGAGATTCGACCTTAATGAATTGTGGAAGGATGTCTATCACCCCATCCTGTCAGCAAAGGTGTCCAACACCTTATGGAGGGTGCTCCACTGTTCATATAGGACAGGGGACCAGACTGGCCCTACCTTCCAGCACCGAAGCTGCCCACGCTGTGTGGAGCCTATTGACTCCCACCTCCATCATTTCTTACCTGTCCAGGTGTCGCCGCATTTTGGCCAAAGGCCCGCGCGCTCCTCCATGCTCAGCCCTAGTCTGGACACCCTGTGCAAGACCTCATGTTTGAGCAGACATTGCCTGGTTGCCACTGACCCCTCCGTTTCCTCGCCTATGCCACAGCCATCTGGACCATCCATAACTCCTTCCTTTGTGCTGCCTTTGACCAGTAGGTCTGGACCCTTCCACACATGATTACCCACTTTCAGGTACACTTTATGATGGCCCTGAAGGTCTGCACTATGTCGCCAACCCCTCCCCCGCTCAGTTGTCACTGCAGCACGGCTCTGGCGCGCAAACCCCCTCCCTTTCTCGATGCCTCCTCCCTCCCCTTCCCTCGCCTCAGGCTCATGGAGCCCAGGCGTAATTCAATAAACATCGATGAATCCCCCTTGGGTTGGGACCATCTAGTACTAAAAAAAGAAGGTCAACAGCAGTCCTTTAAACTACTACATGTAGCTCTTACTCACTCCCTGTACTTATACATATTAGTTTTGGTAAGCCATCTTTACTCTTTACTGAAACTAGCAATATATCTATAGGAGATATACTGTCCCAGCATGATGAAAATCTAGTGGACAATCCTATTACATTTATTAAAAAAACTTTATTTTAAGCTGAATGCGACTAAAGTGTTACTAGCAGTGAGTGCCTGGTGGAACTAATGGCCATTAAGCATTTCTGCCCCTATTTAAATGGGGCACAATATACTTTAATATGATTTTTCCACAAAAATGGTTCAATAGCTAAAAGCACTGACTGGAGATTGGACTGATGAACTTTAAAGATTAAGAACTACAATTTCTCCAATGTCCATTACCCAAAACCAATACATCAGATTGCAGATTGCTTATCCTAGATACCCATACTAACTTTAATTGACCCTGAGTAGTATTTACTTTATGATCTTATAAACAAACCTCACCTATGTAAAAATGATTTACATGTAATCCAAAAGAGTTTGAGAAAGGTCAGCAAACACTAAAACCAGGTATGGTAACATTTACAAACTAGTATCATAAATATAAATACCATATACTTGAACTTATGCTTGCATTCACGCTATATTAGAAGCCCATATTAAAGTAAGCCATGGAAAAATTAAAACCTACAGTGGCTCAAGCCTTGGTGTTAATGAGAAGGAATCTCCTTCAATTCTTAGTGTATTAGAGTCTTGTCTAGTATGCAAAATTCAGAATGGATCTAATGTATGACATAATTTAGTGGTTCACCCTTTGAACCCTTCATACAATAGTTATCAATGTTGTGGGCCCTCTACCTCAAGCATCCAATGGCCATCAATTCCTTATTCTGGCCGTTGACCATTAAACAAAGTGTATCAAACAGTATTTCTTTCCTTTTCTTCAGCAAAAGCTACAGCCACATTCATATAATAAAATCATCTCCCCACATTGAGGATTTTTTATAATTCTAAACTAATAGTCAAATTTTATTTTATCACTTCTGGTGAAAGATTACTCAAGCTAATGGGACTCACTCAAGTGTTTTCACCCCTTACTATCCTGTACCCAATGAAATGGTAGATCGAGTAAATGCTACATTAACATCAATTCTTCAGAAAATGGTCTCAATCGACCCTCATTAGAAACAATACCTAAATCAATAATTGCCTGTTAAATGATTTTCATTAGTTTATCAAAATGTTATTCCTACAAACCTTGTATATAAAAAACCCGATTGCCCTATAATGCGCAAGCCATGTTAGACTATTATTCCCCAAAGCCCTCAGAAGATACTATAAGAGTTGTTGCTAAAAAGATATTGCAACTTTAGGCCGTGGATTCATAAAATGTCTGCTACCACCACCATAAAGACAAATCGGTCAAATCAATCATGCCACTATGCATACCTTTTCATACAGGTGATTTAGTCCATGCCAATATCACCAGCCCAGAGGAAACTGTTGTAAATCGAGTTTTTATCAACATGAGATATTAAACACTACATATTCCCCTAACGCCCTATAGTTCTCAAAGCTTCATCATCCTTATTAACATCATGTTATTTGTTAAGCTTTTTAGGCCAAATCCAAGTTTTTTAGTAAATCGCCATCCCCTCATCCTAATTATCTGTGTATGGAAAATCATTCTATATCAATATGCTGCCATATAATTGGGTAAGATTTCTCACGCCTATATTCCAGCATTTTATATTTTGGCTTAACCCTTTCCTGATCTCTGATGTTCCCCGCAACCAAAATCTCAAACATCCAAAAATGCACCACTTTTTGTTCCAAGCCATTTGTGTATTGCAGATCAAGTCCTATTGATCTGCTGAAAGATATTTTGCTAATTTTTTCTCTCACTGAAACTAAGAATATACTTTGTACTAGAGGATATCTATTTATAGTGGTTAGATTCAATCATCCTGTTGACAAATATCTTTAATATATTTTCCTGATAAAATATGCACTTTTTGTTTACTTTACTCACTTTAGTTTCTAGCAGATTGATTACTAACTTCTCTTCAACTTTATGTCCACTTCCTAAAACTGGTTCCATTCCCATCAGTCAAATTTACTTTAAAATACCGCTGGTTCATTCCTAAATAACTATGTCAAAAATCACATGAATAATCTTTTCAGAAGTGTCTTAAATATCCCTGTTAAAAAATAAAATGAATCAATAAAACATTTTTGTCCCAAATATCATTGTCAATTGAAACTCTAAAAACGATATTGACATTGAACGGATAATTGAAAAATGCTACTGAGGTTAAACAGACCAACAATAGATGTTCCTGACCTTAAACGTTCGAACATTAGTTTTCAGAGAGCTTAAGTCACAAGCGATTAGTGGACAAGAAAAAGAAACTAAAGATGATTTGAGAGTTGTAAGAGAGCTGACTGACTTGTGGCCAGGGGTATAAAATGGTTGGCCTTTGAAGTATAAGGAGGAATAACGAGGCAACTCACCATCTAGATTGACTAGAGAAAAAAACGTGAACCCCCCTTTAATGTTGGATTTCCAAAGCTAAAATTACAACCTGAGACTAAAGCTGTTTGGAGAAGTTTATTTGAAATATGCCAGATATCTAACGCTGAAGTACAAAACATAGATATATTGTATTTGAGGAACTATTCAATAAAAGCTTATTTTATAAAAATCTTTACATTTATTCTTTTTTTTAGTACTAGAAGGTCCTTTACACTTATTCTTAAGGTATACTTTCATCATACAGTATTACCTATTTAGTTCCAATTACAACTGAGCAATATCACCCAGTTGCAACCAAAATTTTAGTAGACGCATTAACAAAATAAGGAAAGTTTGTCAGGACCCATTAAGTCTTTTATAATTGGCGAAGTGAATATGATTGTGAGGACGCTCAGAGGATATTGATAAATAGAGTAACAGTCAATTTAATCAACCATTGATCCACTTAAGGAAAGATCTAGAAGGGAACATTATTGGGGATCTGGATAAGACTAAAGAAGTGAGAAAATTTGATGGCAGGAATTGAACTATTCTAAGGGTTTGGACTTAATATTTTCAGATATGATCCATAGTTAAAAGCATTAAAAGCTCATGATGTTAGAGTCCAAACAAAATCTAAGCAATTAAATGATGACAAAAATTTTAATCAGATACCACATAATCCCTGAGTAGAAAATTAGGATAGATCTTGGCTCAGAGTGCTTGTAGTTTCCTCCAAAGCTCTCACCTAATTTCCTTTATATATTTATTCTAAAAGCAAAGATTACATTCTTTTTGCGATATTTTGGTTGCTACTGACATAATAGCAAAGTTCAGGAATCTATGACAATTAAGGAATTCCCCCTTAATTATTGGCTTTTTTAATTATAAATATGCGCCAGACCTTTGGCTTCCCAAAATCTTCTGGAATGGGTGAAAATTTATCTTTTCATTCCAGTATATGTTAATTAAAACCTTTTTCTACATTTAGTTAAACATGAAATCAAGTAAAGATATGTTTTTCATATGTTTGGTCAGACCAGTTGTGCCACTCATAAGAAGCACATATTGCGTGAATGGGAGTAGAAAAATAGAGCCTTTTGTGCCCTTGTTTCTACCCATTTTTTACTATCTGTGATAAGTGCACTTCATGTAGGTCAGTTTTAAGCAAATCAGTGACAGGTGCTTTTACTATGCTCCAGTAGCCCTTTTAGCTCGTTCATTCTTGTTTTAGTCAACTTTTTTAGGTATTGCATAGGTTGGTTCCTTGGTCAAAATTTTGTGAGGTTCCCATTTTGTGGCATTTTCTGGCAGTACCTGGTGTTGCCTGGCGCTAAGGCAGTTTACTGAGAATTGCTAGGTTGGTTTTTTACATTTCTTTATAGCAACTAATCAATCTGGAGGAGGCCACTAGTTCATCACTGTAGCAATCAATGCTTTAAAGATTGATTGGACTTTTGTGCATGATATCATGAGTTAAACACGGGAATTCCTTTTCCAAAATGATAACATTAATTACTACGATTTGATTTGAAAAGAAACTTTTGATAATCACACAGGAGAGATGGGCATGTTCAGAAAATCGATTAAACTGGGAGAAAGCTGTAACTGGCAATGTACAAAACGGTGCGCTGAAGGGCAAGAAATGCCCTGGAGTGGGACTGGGAAACATGGCCGCCAAAAAGCTACAAACTGAGGCGCCGCCCAGGTTTGTAGAGTTCACCATTAAACATAACCAGTACATGGAAATCCAGTATAGCCAACCCCTTTTTGAAGGTAGTGCACTGGCTCTTACTAAACTTAGGGGTGAGTCTCCAAATCTGTGGGAGAAAGTGTGCTAGAAACAGGCCTCCCTCTTCCCCTACGCGGTGTACATTAACATGGAAATAATCCATGTGACTGGGTCACCTTGGGCTTTGATACCAAAGAAGATGCAGACACCACCACAAAAGTATGCTTCGATGCTGTCCTCCCTGAGGGCAAACAAATTGTGTGCACCATGCGCACCAGATGGAACAAATTTGAACAATTTGTTCATCTCCTTCAACACGTCCTCACCACTGTCCTACAAGAATTCAAGGAGGAGCTCTGAGCTAGACTTAAACACTATGTAGATATTAAACAACTCGAATTACAATAGTTTCAACTGATGCCAAACCTGTTCAAAGGAAAAGCAATCGCCATGATCCACATGATCCCCAATGTGGCGCAGACCTCATAAGGATCCCCATGTAGTGCAGTTTCACCTCCCAGACAGGAAGGTGAAGAGCTATTCTGTTTCACACTAAAACGCGCACCGCCTATCTGAAACCACTGTACCGCATTGGGGTACAAGGAACATGCATGCCCCATGAAGGAGGACATCATGGCCTAAGAATTCTGTGATGATGTCATGGATGAAAATGACGTAGAATTTGACAAAATGATTGATGCCAACCACGCCTTCCAATGAGGAGAGGATGATCACTACCTCATCATAGACCCAGTAACACCCAAATTATGCAAGATGCTGCAGAAGGCCCAAAAGCAGGAAGCGACCAAGGCTGCATCACTTGCAGCCTCTGCCATTGACCCCAGCAAAATTCAGGAAGACATTGAAAAAATTAGCCAAGCCAACCAATAAAAACACACTGCTCAAGCTGAGGAGGACATGGAGAAATTATCTGAGTCACCCAATCAGAGCAGTACACCAAAAATGAATATTTTCTTAACAATGCGACTGAATTACCAAATGATATTAATCAAGCAAACTTAGCATAAAAATTTATTCCACTATGGGTGAAAAAGCAGAACCCAATTCTCCAAATTTGCACCCCAAAACCACAGAAACAAATCAGCACACCACACCAGCCCACCATGAGTCACAAGTGGAAGAATCTGCCTAAAATTCTAAAAGCCGCAATATTTGTGAGAAATCAACACAGGGTATGGAATTAGATGATGCCACAGAATATACTGGCCTAATAATACAAAGCAGGGCTAGCAATGAGGGCGTTGGGTGTGGGCCAGGTGGCCCTCTCAACCACTCCTGAGGCGCCGCGGCACCTCAGTGACAATAGGGACGCTAAACATCGTGGGATCCAGGGCTCATGCATACTAAGCTAAAAAGCTGAACTTCCTTTAAAAACCCCCTGTAGATATTTTGGCCATCCAAGAAATCCACTGTCTACAGGGGGAAGAGGTATCCTGGTCAGCCAGTGTCTCACCATCCCTATTGGTATGGATGACACCTTGTGGGGTTGTCATCATAAATAACAAAAACCTAAAAATCACAAACTCCTCCTCATATCTGCATGGTCACATCCTTGTTGCAATGGTTGTAAAAAAGAGGACACAATTTTATAGCAGGCATCTGTGCACCATGCACCACAGAGAGACGTAAAATTTATCAAAACCATCCCAACACTCTCCCTCCCACCTGATGCCATCCTATTGGGCGACTTCAACTGCTGGGATAACCCTAACACAGACTGATGATCTAATCCCAGGGGATACCCACCAGGGCACATCGAGATCTGTACAACTAATGCATCCCTAGGCCTACATGATACCCTCCCCCCAGGTCACCATTCCTTCCAAACATGACCCACACCAACATATGTGAGGGAACGTTCATCTTAATGAGATACATCACCTACATCCTTGCACCCAAAACCCACCTCTTCTACATCTCTAACTTTGCAACAAAAAAGCAATTTCTCTGACCACCAACTCATTTTTGGTTAAGCTCTCACCAATCTAAACCCCTACACAGGCGTCGACCTGGATGAAGCTACATCTGGAAAACAAAAAAAGCCCAAAATATCTGATTGGGTTGAACATGAGGCCATGAACCCAGAATTTATTACTACGTTTGTATCAGATCCCATCGAAACCTGGGCAAATTTCAAAACTGAACTAATAAATAAAGCTCGTCACTTTGCCTCACATAAGTACACCACTGACACAGCCACAATCATGCGCACCTTAGCAGAACTGGACCACCTTGAGCTCAACCCCCAGAAGTCCAGCTACAGCCCCAACTGGGGGCACAAATGGGCGGGAATATCAGCCCACCAAAACGCCCTCATTTTCGGACACCAACACAGAATTTAAGTATCAAGAAAAAGTAAGTTCATAAAAAAGGCAAAACCTGCTCGATGTAATTTTTCCACCAATTCCACACCCAAAGCAGCCAGACCGCGTGCACACAGGTCCACAAAGTTGATGGCACCGTGGCAACTGACCCAATGGAGGTCAAATTGTAAGTACACCATACTACACTGAACTACATCGTGACACGCCAATGGACCCCCAAAAATTAAATATTTCATACACACTGCTAGAAGACAAAGCACACTGCTGGACACGTCTTCCTAAACATAATAACAAAGGAGGAGCTCTGGGACACAGCTCGCGGTGCGCCATGTAGTAAATGCCCAGGGCCTGATGGGATACCTTATGAATTTTACAAAAAATATTTCAAGAAAATCGCCCCCCTCTCTTAGCATCAATAGACCAGTGTCTGCTGGAGACACACCTCTTGCCTGGAGGCCAGGACTACTATGTCATAACCCTGTTCAAAAAGGGTAACAATTTGGAACTGGCCAACTGGCGCCCAATTGCACTCTCTAACACTAATACAAAACTAATTACAAAGGTTTTAGCAACCAGATTAGGCTCAATAGCTTCCAATATCCTGTCACCCAATAAGTTTGTATTTATACCAGGGCGTTCAATATGGACCGATATACACTCCATCGCCATCATATATCAGTCCAAAGCAACTGGTGCCCTGGTACTCCTAGACTAGGAGATGGCATATGACCGCGTTAGCTGGACGTATCTGAAAGATTGCCTAAGCGCCTTAAAAACTTCACTCAGATTCATAAACTGGGCGATGCTTCTTACAGAATCAGCATCCCTGTCTGTATGCGGCCATGTCTTTTTAACTAACAAGATCACACCACGAAGAGAGCTCAAACAAGGTGATACTTTCAGCCTGCTACTGTATAAATTCAGCTTTGATTCACTCCTTCGAATCACTGACTCACGCCTTATGGGCATAACCACACAAGGCCAGTCACCAGTCAAGATACTAGCCTTTGCGGATGACTCTGTAACTAATATAGCTAACAACAATGATGCCCGCCAGCTGAAATGTACACTAGATGAATATTCTATTGTGAGCAACACGTCGCTCAACAAAAGAAAAATGGAAATAATCCTCTTAGGCAAGTACACTAACAACTGGGCCATGACACCCATACTTCACATTCCCCCACAAAGGAACAACCCACTCATCCTACACTTCAAATCACCTTCTTCAACCAACCCTGTCCACCACCTTGAGGCATGGCTGGAGACAGGGGGGTAACCCAATGAAACAATATAGAACAACCTACTACATTGGATGTCCAACCACATCGCCTCTCTTAACATAAGATCCCCCAGGACTAACGGGGTGAGTAACAGTTGCCAACTCACTAATCCTCCCGATGCTGTGGTTCCCTGCACACACAATATCCTTCTCACCTACTTTAATGTTCTCAATCTGCGCACTCATCCAGAGCTGGCTGTGGCCTGGGACTTGGCCACCTGTATGGGGTAGAAACTCTCTTTGGCCCACGCTCTAGTGGAGGCATGGGCCTAATAGAATTTGAGGTCCACGCCAACTGTATACTTTGCACCTGGATAAAGGAAGCCATAGCCCTGAACTACCACAACAAAACTGGTCCAGAGCAGCGAGGGCCAATTTTGCACAGGCGCTAGAACTATTAAACCCACACAACCCGTCTAGCCTGCTCACATACCTTGCAAACCACCCCAACACAAAGGGCCCATATGGAACCCTCCCTCACTTCAAACGCCTCCTCCACACAATTCAGCACATGGGGTGGTCCGTCACACTAGCAGGCACTAGTCAGGGAAGGGTCAGGCCCAGAACCCACTTCACACTAAGGAACCAGAGGACAACCCCCAGAGGGACACATTTGACGTGGCCCCAGTCATTGCAAGAATCGACTACCTGGATGCCTAGACATACCATATGATGTCAAAAAATAGAAGTCAATATGGAGGCTAACACTATCCGCTCCTCAGACCATGGGTAAGAGCTGACACATAGTGTTGCCTTAGAAGAACCTAGAGAACAGCAGATTGCTTCAACTCTCTCCATGCAGAGTGATGTATCTTTAGGGTATGGCACCCTACAACACCACCTAGAAGCTTGCCCTTCATCTAGATCCATATGGCTGGAAGTTGCGCGCCAGATAAGGATCCAAAATAACCAGAAATTATCAATCTACAGGAGCCTCCTCATGCTCCAACTCAAATCCTTAATACCACCTACCCCCACTTCACAATGGTAACCATTGCAATGTGGACAATCCACACCATAGCTTTGGATGCTTTCAAGGGAACCATACCAATTATTCTTGAGATAGTCAGCAGATTCCACCTACACCTACTGGAACACTTCCAAGCATGGCTATACAGATAAAGAAGCTGAGGCAACAAAGGCTCGTAGAGTCATGGTTCCCAGTCTGGTTTCTGTACACAGACCCCTTCCTCCACACCTGCTCCATAACAGAGTAAACCCCCTTGGAGTAGCGCACTCAACCCCCCATATCTGGCGGTACTGACTGGCAAAAGAGGTAGCCCACCTACTCTGGGGTTCCTAATTTAGTTCACATCTCCTCCCCTATCCCATTATGTATTTTGGTATTGCCCATCCCCAGGTCGTCTTACCTCAGTTAATTAAAATAATGAGTTAAAAACTCCAACTGATTAGTGAATTGATTATTTCAATTTTTGATATTTTTTGCCTACTTGAAAAAGTCTCATTTTCAGGGTTCAAAATTGACAGATGAGAATGGAACTGGTGCAAAGAACCAAAATACAATTTTAGTTGATCCTCATTAAGATAATTAAGATGGCTTGGGACCATCTAGTACTAAAAAAAAGATAATTAAGATGGCCCAACTTTTTGCTCTGTAATTTGGATAGATCAGTTGATCAAACATTACAGGCTAAAGTTTGAAGATTTGTAAAGTTGAAAATTGCCCCTTGCAGTGGATCCTGGAGCACAGTATCATCAATGTTTAAGGCTGAAATAATCATCTAATTATAGGTTGTTCATGCATAGGAAGGCTAATTCTGTTTTCATGTAAACTTTTGCAATTAAAATGCCGTGGCGATGGCCTCTTTGACAGGAAGCCCAAAAGGAAGTTAGGCTGTTGTGCGCTCTGAGCCACTGGATGTTTAGGTCTCAGATGTGCGATATGGAGAGCTGGCACTCGTTGAAATGTCAACTGTTTTGGGTTAGTGCCTGCCATTTATGTATTCCACTTGAGAGCGGATTACCTGGCTGCCACAGAGGCGAGTAATTAAGGGTCGCAGTTATTGGGGTGGGTTTCAGTCTTTTTTATTGCTGCATAGTGACTTTTAGTGGGTCTTCCTACCATGTTAGCTATTGGTAAAGAATATCTCTCAGCTGTTTTTAAACATTCAAGATTATTTGATATTCAGAAAGTGTTTCTTACCTTATTAAGAGCCTTGATTCAACTCTTTATTCCTTAAAATAATATTTTTTCATATACCTCTATTCTATTATAAAAATGCTCAATTCCAAGAGCCTAAAGCTAATGGGACATTTTAGAAGAAACTAAAAATAAGTAATTACTACTTGTATGTTTATGATAAAATAATTTTAGATCCTCTGCAACAAAGGCAACGCCTTTTTACTCCAATTAGTTTAAGCTTATTGAGCAGATATACGTTTTAATTTTTCCATTCTAGATTCACAAGGCAACATAGAGCTTGGTTTAAACGTCTTTACCCTGGAAAGTTTTTTGGCCTTTATCCCCTTTTAGTCAAGTTCTATGTTTAAATTTAAATTTATTTGAGGTAAACTAACCCGGGGATGGACAGTATCAATACAAAATAACGATCAAAAACACAAACCAAACGCCCTAAATGAGTGGCGAAACACCAAAACAAAAAGGAAAACTAAGCCAACCAGGTGTAGCATTTGTTGAAATCTTATCCCACCATGGTGAAGGAGAGGGGGGGCATCAGACAGATTATCAATTTCTTCTTTATTAATGAAGAGACGGACTAAATCTGAGAGCAAAAGGGTTGGGGCATCCACAGGATGCAGTTTGAGGAAAAATGGAAAAGGGTTAAGCTGTTTGTCAACAAGCTGGGCCTGGAGCACAGCCTCCAGGAATTCGGCAACATGATGTTCAGATTGTATGCATGCATCAGGAAGCTGGGAAAATTTAGTTATATTGGCTCTGGTGATGCGCATGTTGGGGGAGAATTCTGCCAGTGAGACAACTTGCTTGACAGCAGAGGTGGCGGTTTCCCTTAATCGTTCAATTTCCACCTTTGCAACCTCAGGGAAATCAGCAGGTTAAAAAATTTTACGTAGTCCCTCATTAAATTGAGCGACAGATTATGCCACAGCTTTGTGGAGATGGTAGCTATCAGGAGAGGCCACAGCAGCTTTGGCAAGTTGATGGTTACTCAAAAATGGGGCAGCTGTGGGTTTGGGGATATATATCTAAGGTGGGTATGGGGCATTGAAATCTGAAGGTAGATATGATTCCAATTAATTGGAAAGTCGGGAGTTGGTACAATTTCCCCAGATTCAGTTAATTCATAAAATAGATCCTAGGGATTTTGATTGAGTGTGATGATTTTGAAGGGACGAGGTTTATCTGGTTAAGTTTTAGGGTGTTAAATTGGATGGACTGAATACGGGTCCAAAATTGCTCCTTATTTTGTATATTGTTAGAAATTAAGTTGGCTTGGGCTTTGGTTGCAAAGGTTATTGTTGATTTTTGAGCGTTCAGCTGTAGGGGGTGGGGGCAGCCAAAATCCCCACTCAAACTCTGATTGTGAGCCCCATGTGTGGGCTTGGCGGATTCTGCTTTTTTGAAGTGAAGCTATAGTTTTTTTGGAATGATCCAACTCATGCAGAGGGGACAAATGGTGCGGCCGTTGTCAACACAAGCATAAAAGAAGTGATCTGGTGCAGATGGATATGGGCACATGGATGGATGTGCTGGGCTACGGTTGGCTGGTGGGGGGTAATGGTGGTCATTGCCCATGGTGCTGCTAACTGTTCATCTCCGCTTGGGACCAGGAAGTGGAGGATGGGGTTTATACCATCTTTGGATAGTCCCTCATCAGTTCTTCATAAAATGTCTGAGGCAGAAGGTGCAAAGGAAGGTTTGCAAAGGTCACCATCATTGTGGTATCACTGGGGAGGCGTGTATGGGTTGCAAAACAGGAGTGTTCTTATATATTAAGGGCGTAGTGCTGCAGCAGCTGCGTATTCTTCAGTGGGAAAACCTATATAAAATAGCCCTTATAAGGGCGGAAGTCAATAAATCCCGCTGGTGAAAACGTGGATGTTGCCAGCTCAATTATGCTTTGTTGGCATACAGGAAGAGATGCCCATATTTGACTCAGAGGCAAAAGCAAATATTGGATCAGGGTAGGGCAAGTGGGTGGGACGGGTTGGGTGGACACGCGCTAAGTGAAATGATAAGTCCCTCTGGAGGGACAAATTGGCCTGATGCATTATGTGGACTGGATGAGCCAGTTTGCACGCGTTTGCCTGCAGGGTGGAAAATGCTAGCAGGTGGAGCGCTGATGCCCCACGCTGGGGGCAGCAGGTGGCGGATCTGCTGACATAAAATGAAAACTGATATGGTGGAGGTGGCAATGGAAAATTTATAAGAATTTTTTAATAAATTCACTCAAAAGTGATATCAAGCAGAAAGAAAGCTATTTCAAGTTTTATATTATCTATGAAAAATCTACAACAGGGGCTAGGAATCTAATAGAGGTAAAGTATAAATGTTATTTTAAAGCGAACAAGGGAATGACTTAATATGTCTTTTAAAGTAAAAGTAACAGAACATATAAAAATCAAAACTAAATATAATGCTTAATTATAGATATCAAAACCAGGCACTTTTTGTTGTGTTAGCGCTACACCAAAAGTACTATTGTAATTTTGGGTAAGCTTATCTTTTACCTATTATATTTGATTTAATTCTGAGAAATATAACATAGCTATAAGTAGTCCATAAACTTTCCATGGCTGGACATAATTACGCCCAGTTATACAACAATTATATAGCCCTTTTTTTATTTTAATTTATTGCGGGGAAGGCCGACCATGGGACGGACACTTCCAGATATGACTCAGACGAGACAAAACATAGTACCAGGGGAGGCACCCCAGAGAAGCGATGCTATCTCTTGTTGCCAGCGGGAACTCCACTTATGGGGAGGGGGAGGGAACGTGTAAAGGGGCCGTAGCCACTATTGAGCACGTGTGGAGGAAGGGGTTTGATTTGATGAACCAGACTGGGAACCAGGAGGAGACCAGCTGTCGGCGACGCAGTGGGAGATATCCAAACATCCACGCTTGAAAGTGGTCCACCAGATGAGACCGGAATCTGTGGACAGCTTCAGGGAGGGTGGGGATAGATCCAGCGATGGCATCCAAGACAATCGTGTGGATAGTCCACATGGCGATTGCAACCACCAGAGCACGGAGGGAGGGTGGGAGGGGGAGGCCATTGATGAAGCAAACATATCTCTTGACAGACTGAAGGGATGCGTTTGATCCTGGCCTAGCAGACGTTGGACTTCGCGCCATATCACTTTAGAGGTGGGGCACTTTTCCAGGCGGTGGAACAGCGTTCCATACTGGCCACACACGACACAGGATGAGTGTAAAGCGTTAGAGCGCTCAGCTGTACGATACACCCGCCTCAGGCAGCGCCACACATGGGAGCGGACTTGAGGCTGCAACAGAGGATGGTGTGCGTATTTCCAGATAGTCTTTTGGGTCACAGTGGAATAAAGATGTCCATCATGTCCAGGTAGTCCACCCTGGATAGGACTTGGGGTCAAATGGGGATCACGCCATCAAGGATGGGTAGCCCCTGTACCTCTTGTATGAACTGAGGAGAGGGGCGGCCTCTTTGGGTTGTATGTCCACTAATATGAATTCTCCACTCTGCGCTTCGCATGGAGAGTAGGATTCGTTTGTAGTGGGTTTTAGTCCCGTGAGGACCTGTGGCCGATGTGTGTGATGCGAAGTATTTCATCAGGGAGTGGGGGTTTGATGGATTATTGAGGCCCAAGGCTCGGGAGAAGTTGGAGCGGGCCGCGCGGGACCAGTGTTGGGATGGGAGTGTAGGAGCAGTGACGGCCGCGATCCAGGTGCCCAGGATCTTGGCGGCATGGGCTTTGAAGTCAAGCAGGCCCATGTCACCATGATGATGGGAACCAAACATGACCTCTAGCCGTACTGGTGGAGGGTGTCCTGACCAAAGCCATCCTTGTAGCAAAGCATACAGGGATTTGAAGAAGCTTGGGGAGAAGGGGATGGCGTGGGCTCCGAACCAGACTTTGGATAGGAGCATAGAGTTGGCAAGAACAACCCTGCCAGTGAGGGTAGTAGGGTGGGCTCTGAGAGAGGCGATTCGCTTCGTCACGTTGTCCAGTATACAGCACTCCATTACTGCTGACACGTATCCGCCTGCCTCCATCCACACGCCCAGATGGCGTACCAGTCCTATGGTAGGACGTGGCACAAAGGGGAGCACCAGTGGAGCAGTGTGTGTTGAGTTAGTAAGGCGTGGACGTGGGCGAGCAGATGGGCCGGGTTGGGAACTACTTGCTGGGGCCCAGCAGTTCTGAAACTGACCAAGGAGGATGGTTTCGGTTTTGGAGGCGTTCAGTGCCGCGTTGCTTACCCGGGAATATTCCTGGATGAGGGCTTCAATTGCGCGTGCATCTTTTTTATTAGACACCCCCACCACACAGTCGTCTGCAAACGCCATCATCTTGACTGGGGCTTGGCCTGGCACATGGACCCCAGTGAGGTGGGCATACACATTTCGCAGTAGTGGGTCAAGGCTGAAGTTGTATAAGAGTGGGCTGAGGGGGTCCCCTTGTCGCAGGCCCCTTTGAGGGCGGACTACTTATGTTAGGAAGCCTGGTCCACGCACTGCCATTGTTGCAGATTCCGTGAGCAGCATCACCCAGTTAATGAAGTGGGGGTAGGCGGAATTGATGGAGGCAGGCCCTAAGGTATTCCCAGTTTACTCTATCATAGGCCTTTTGTGGTCCAAGAATACAAGTGCCCCAGAGGCTGTGGACTGACACACATTAGCCACTGAGTGCACGTTATCCCAAATCGACCTTCTGGGGATAAAACTGAATTGTTCTGTGGAGATGGTGGCAGATGCTACAGTCCCTAAACGGTTAGCCATGATTTTGGTTAAAATTTTGGTGTCTGTGTTTGTTAGAGAAATGGGGCACCAGTTGGCTAAGTCAAGCCTATCCCCTTTCTTGAAGAGTGTGACAGTAAAGGCCTCTTGTCCTCCTGGTAGGAGGCGCGTTTCCAACAGGCTTTAGTTGAGTAAGGCTAGCAGCAATGGGGATATATATTTAAAATATTTTTGTAGAACTCATATGGAATGCCATCTGGGCCTGGGCATTTTTGGTTTGGTGCACCGCAAATGGCTGTCCATAATTTGTTTGGAGTAATTAAATTCATTATTTCCGGGTATCAGAAAATGGTGCAAATATGAGCTTGGTCGAGAAATTCTGCCATTTCGGCCAGCTGAATTGGTTCAGCTCGGTATAACTCAGAGTAATATCTTTGCGTTTTGATTGCCACTTCAGCCGGTGTGTCCGCAATGGAATTATCCAATCTTTGCACCTGTGTGCAGGCCACACTCTGGCGTGGTGCAAAATTTTTTTTGAAGAGATATGCGGTGCACTTGTCGCCTTTAGTGATGCGTGTGGCCCTGTATTGGACACAAACCCAATGTTTGTGTTGTCTTTCGAGTGCATTGAGGTGGGTGGCTGCCTCCGCCCACTTCTGGCCCCATGCAGGGCTATATCCTGTGGCTGGAATGTTGGACTCCAAGTGGGCCAATTCCGCCAGCGCATGTGATATAACCACCAATGTGGCTCGTGAGCGCCTGGAGGAGAGATGGCGATAGTAGCAGATGGTGTCTTCTATGAAAGTTGCCCATGTGGAAATGGGGTCCGTGCAAAACGGTGCAACAAACAATTTCGCCAAAGTTGCCTCTTCCACCCACATGGAAAATCCTGGCAACGCGAGCTCAGAGGGGCAGATTTTGCACCAATGTGGGGCCTTTGCAACTGTGACGGGTAAGTGGTATGTTATTGAGACCAGTCGGTGGTTGGAGAATTCCATTTACATTGTTTTGAAGTGGGAGATGTGGGGTTGGAATTTCGCTGGCGCTAGAATAAGGTCAATGCGGGTCATGGACCTTAATTGGTTATTATGGATGTGGGGACGCGTCATATTTTCGAGCAGTGGGGCATGTTGCGGCAGCGCATCCCTTAGCCCAAGGGTGGCTTTTAGAGCGCATAGTTCTATGTGACCCTGTGGGGCATGGGGTGAGGGCGGCCACCAATCTGTTGGTGAGGTTAGCCAACAGTTCATGTTGCCAACTAGGAAATAATTGGGGGGTAGTGGGAGGGATTTGACCGACGAGAAAAATTCATGACGCTCATGTGCACCGTTTGGGGCGTAATTGTTGACAATTGTGTGTGCAACATCAGCCCATGAGAAGGTGAGAACGAGCACTCGGCCATTTAGGAATGTTTCTGAAGATGTAAATTTGAAAAAATTGTTTTTCTGAATTAGCACCCCACAGTGCTTTGACCAAAAGGATAGGGATGCTAGGAGCATTGTTTTCCAAGCTTCCTCAGAACCTCGTGGACAGTGGGACTCCTGGATGGCCAGGAAATCCATGGGTAAATTGTTTTGTAAAAAACTCAGTTTCCTAGCCCAGGACAGTGAGGCCTTGAGTCCGGCGATATTCAGCATCCCTAGAGTGAAGGTTTCCCCCATTGCACCTTAGGTGTGAGGGGGTGGGCCCCCGGGCCCACCAGCCTCTTCCAGGTCCCCACGGGCTTTCACAGCAGCGCGGGTATTAGCAGCAACACTATCAGGGTTTTTGTTAATTTTTTTGGAAAGAGTCACATTGGCTTTGGACTTCACTTTTTGTTTTCTAACGTCGGACGAATTTTTTGCGGTGTGGATATGTTTGGTACACCGTCGAGTGGGGCAAAAAAAAATTTTTTTTGGTTGGGATAGGTCCCAAGTTGGTTTTGACTGGGGCTTGGGTGCAGCGATTGGGTGAGATCAAATCTCCCATCAGATCCTCAGATTGAGTGGCCCATTCAGCATGGGCCTCCCAATCTGATTGGGTGATGGATTCCTGAGTTGCTTCCGCCGCGAAGGTCTCCATGTCCTCCTCGCGTTGTGAGTGTGGGATGGTGGTGTTGGGCTTGGCCGTTTCCTTGGCCGTGGCCCTATGGGCCTGCTTGGCCTTCTTCCGCTCCTGCAGGGAGATGGGCTTTACCAATAGGTAGCAGCCTTGTGCTCCCCACGGGAAAGCCTCCTTGGTGCTTGCAGTTGGTTCATAGTGCGCCTCTCCGCTGGTCATGGCCGCTGAGGGGTGCTCTTGGAATGTGACACCCTCTTTGATGGGGCATGCATGTGCCTTATGGCCGAACGCATCACAGTGGGTGCAAATGGGAGGCGCGCTGTCCATGGTTACCCAGAATGGGTGGGTGGTATGCCCTGCGATGTCAATAAAGGTGGAGTGCAGGATCTGGGTTAGGTCCTTCACGATCTCCTCAGTTGGGGTCAGAACTGTGATGGCTTTGCCGGTGCACAGGTGTGGCATCAGCGTGAAACGTTGCATTTCAAAAGATTGTATTTCACCATATATGGCGAGACCATCTTTCAGGTGTTGCTCCAAAATGTCACGTTTTACCGTAGTAGGCAAAAAGTCAAACGTGAGGAAAATTTGGTTTGATTTTGTCCATCTGGTGCGTTTAGTTTCAACGACCTGTTGCCCTTCAGGGAGGTTGACCACTATGTGCACTGCTGCAGCCTCGTCTGCTGCTATTTTGCTTTCAAAACCTAGGTCCAGCCAACCGCATGACATGGAGTGAGGTGCAACGTACACCGTAGTTGGGAAAATTTAGGGTTCATCTTCACAAAATTTTCCCATAGGGCCATTTTTTGGATGTCCAGATAAACACAGACTCCAAATTCCACCGATGAAAGTGGCTGGGAATGTGGCATGTTGATGTACTGGTTGCATCGTGCTTGCCATGTGAGTATCTCCGGGGAAATTGTGACCGCCAGTTTTTTTTAGATTTTTTCTATTCCACCAGATTCTCTGGGGCGTTTTCAAATGTTAGAGGCCGCGGGCCTTCCGCCTGCTCCTCTTGCCTTGCTTGCCCAACTGCTCCCAGACATGGGCGCAGACTAATCCCCTCTATGAGATTATCAAACTAGATTTAGTCTTGAATTGAATAAGTTGCAAAAGTGTTTGCAACGAGAAAGAAAAGCTATTATATAGCTTTTTTAAGAGGTAAAAAAAGTATTATTACAAAATGCGCTATCTATCCTGCAGTGATGTCAATAAACATGATAGTATATGATATTATATACTAAAAAGCAATGAACTAAAAGCTTTAATTATATGATTAATATGTTAAAAATTTTATTACAGAGTCTATTGTAACATTATTTTCTGCTTGCTTTTTGTGTTTGATTAGTACATTAAATTATTTGCTACAATTAAGTTAAGCACAAATGCTAAAGTTTGTGGACTAATCTGTAATGACTTCTCTAACTTTATGATATGAGTTTTCAATTATATTTCTACTATATTTTCTGTTAATTGGTGGCTCATCATGGGTGGAGTCTATTAATCTCAATAATAAACTCACACATTATTAAGTACTTACTTTTTAAATGAATAAATGCCAAATAGTATTGTGTATAACTTCAGGATATTAATTTCATATCTAGGTGTGTTCAGTTAGTTTATTATTAAATTTTGAGGCTTTGTTGCCCTATACAACAAACTATATTATACTATGTCTCTTTTTTTAGCACTAGGTGGTCCCAATTAGATATTTAAGTCATAGATGTAATAAACATACCCTTTGCCTTAAACAGAATGCTGCAAAAGACCATCCTAATCAAATTTGCCCGTCCTCAACATCTGCACAAGATATATATTCATTTTTCAATAATAAATATTTTGGTGCACCTTGATTATACTTAAGTATAAATTTCTTTATAACTCATATAACTTTCTTCACTAGTCTAATTCTTTAATTTTGTTGATGTATTTAAGATACATAAATAGAGATGAAGTAATCATTTTTGAGGTTAAGAGAATGGGTAATCAAATTTAAACTCATCAACTAGGTTAAAATTAGTACAATGCCTATCCAACAATGGCGAATGGTTGAGGAGAGTCAGGCGCCTCCTTGGCAGTAGAGATAATATAGAACACGTGGGTCATGATGTTAGTGGCAGAGTGCAGGCGTCTTTTGTATTGGTTTATGTTCATTGTACACTGGGTGTTAGGAGAAAGCATGTCAGTTAAAATTAAATTAGACAATATGGTAAGGTCATACTTATAAGTCTAGTTGAATGTCCCTTTAATTGGACAGATAAGAAAGACCATCATAGGTGTAAGAAAAGGCACAAGCGCCTAGTGGAGCACCTTTCCCATATAAGTGACCTATCTCATGTGGTGATGAGCGATAATTTACTGCCCTAGCCCCAATGATATTATCTCTCTGCACCATATCCTCTTCACTCTGTGAAAAAATAAATAAAATGGTTTTTATGAAGGTGGTTTAGTCTAGAGGCTTCCAGAAGAGCCCCTAGGGCTCATCCAAAGCATGGCATGGTTAATGTCAATACCAAAAATTACCCAACCCAACCCAGACCCCCATATAAGCTCTAACGCTCCAGATGAGTTGATTGGGCATTTAGGAATAGTACAGATTTTAGATATTTCTTGTTGATCATTTTATTTATCTCTGATGTTTGTATGATATATCTTCTCAATAGAATGGGCTCTTGCAAAACTGGTGGCAATGGCTCACCCATTTGAATGAGATACGTCCATCATCAAAATTATCATTTCAACTGAACCTTTTTATGAAGGTTATGCTATCAGATTAAATGACACGATCCAAACCTACTGAAGATTGTCAACAATTGTCACATTCTTCCCAACCTACTAAATTAGGATCACCCACAAAGACCTGAGCACAAGACGATATATAAACACTCTCTTTTCTCTTCTAAAAAACTATGAAGGCAACCATCCTCCTTAGGGTAGGTTGCCATTTTATTTATTCTACTATTTCCTTAAATAAATCAACCTTTTCCTAGTTCATTTATGGTGGAATATGTCCTCAAAATATAATCGTTATTTGTGCCCATATCATCTGGTGATTCACATTGCCCTCTGAAAACTAATATCAACGCTCATGGAATATGAATTGCGATCTACCAATACAACAACCCTCTTTGATGTAACTATTCTAGTGAACTTGTGTGTTTCTGGCTCTATGTGCTGATCAATCATGCATTTGTGCACACCCTAATGATAATAATCTTACTGATCATCCCCTAATTTGGCAAATTCAGCCTGATCTCTATCTTATACTCTTTTAATCCACCCTTATGTGATTTCCAACAGCAGCAAAATGTAAGTCCGGAGGAGTGCCCCCTCCATTTGGACAGAGTGGCATTCATGTTCCCATCTAAAAAGGGTCTGAGAAGGCCAGCTGCACCTCTCATCTCACAGGGTGACCTTGCTCATGTTATAGACGAGCAATGGGTAACAGTTTTACCTTTGAGTACCCCTCCACCTAACTCCACATTTACTTCAGCTAAGCTAATATGGTGAATTAAGGTAATTTGTGCGAGTTATCAGAAATTTGGCATCCCCATGGGAAAAAGGTCCATATGAAGTTGATGGCAACAAACCTTTGGAATTAAGGCCTGAAAGCCCCAAACCTTGGCAACAAAGCCCAATTGGCATGTACTTTTAGTAAATGATGTACTAAGTGTTGAATTGTTGGCAATGTTCACCAATGGCATCAAGTCATTTAGAATTGTTGTCATTAGTTCAAAACCCTCTATAAAGGCATCAGAAAGTCCGTCCAATGAATCTCACTTGGCCAAACGGATGACAGAGCAACCAGGTGCAGGCGGTTTGGGCATCCTGAAACCATTCCAAACCCCATGGGACCACCTCTATGTGGGGTGTCCTTGGGAGGTTCCCACTGCCCATTGGATAAGACAACATTGCTAAGGCCATTAGAACTGAAGAAAATTGAAATTCAGGCATCTGTGACCAAACAACAGCGACTTAGCCTGTCACCATATCTTTTGGAGTCAGTTCACAATAAGTTTGTTTATCCCCTGTTAACTTTTTGGTGGTATTGCTTAAATCTTCTATGCTTGTTTCATGTGTTAATCAACACTGAGAAACAGACTGATGATATGAAGATTGCCAAACTTTGCAAATTATAACATTATGTAAAATAAGGAGCTATTGCCCCAGCTGTAACTACTTTATTTATATATTAATTGCGGACTGCTCTGCTACTTTATTCCACATTTCTCTTATAAAACTGCCACTTTTTGTTCTCATGCTCAACTCTTATCTTCAGTATTCCTAGTTGAGCTTAACTCTTTACTTATTAATTTTTTATTTGCTACAATTTTAGGTGTTTTTGTTCTATCTTGTGGCTTTGGTGGAATTCCCTTAATTTCTTGAACTATCAGTACTCCAATCAATTCACTTCATATTGACATAATATCTTGCTCAATCTCAAGTCTCACCTCAAAATATTTATAATATGTCTACTTGATATATGGCTTATTGACAAGTCATTTTAAATTTCTTGACATTAAACCCCTTGATTGGATGACAAGCTCCTACTGCTTGTATTCTTTAGGGTACTTTTCATGAACTCAGTTGATAATCTGACCACTCGCAGGTTCCTTAATGGTTTAGGCATCAATACCAGTCTTCTTGATTATTTCAAATGACCAAGCCCAAATGTTAGCAAGCTTTTTCTTCCTTTCAAATCCATATTTGTCGTGGAACAAGACAAGGTCTCCTACAGAAAACTGTGGGAATCCGCTACATCAACTTTAGTCAGCTGCCTGAATGCAAATATTCTTCACTAATCTTTTTAGAATACGCTTCCATTGCTTGTTTTATCAGCGTGTACATTAAATTAGTAAGATAATGCTGCAGTTCTACGCCGCCAGTATCTCAACTTAGGAGTAAAGAAGAGTGGGAAAAGCTGGATTTCTACCATAGAGCAATTGAAAAAGGACTCTTATCGGTTGACAATAGGTAGCTGATATTATACTCAAAGATGGCGGTGGAAAGAAGGGTTTTCCATACAGAGAGCCAAACCTTTACAAGTATGCGGAGAATGTTTACCAATGTTCCGTTAACCAGTTACACCATTCCATTAGATTCAGTTTAAGAAGGGTGTAGTCAAGACGCCTTGGATTGCCATTAATTCATTCAATTTGGGCAGTATATGCAACATGAAATTGATTCCGTTGCCTATGAGGATAAATTGCAGACAACCATGTTGCTGTATAACACATTCCATGATAAACTTGGCGGTGGTGACAGCCCCTAAATCATTGATTTATCTTGCTTCCACCCATCTTTACAAGTGATCAATTGCTACTAGTATAGCTTAGATCAGTTTGCGCCAGTCAGCAGAGGCCCCACCACATCAAGAGAAACAGTATGACATTCAAAACGGGGCTTGGTTATCTGGTAGGTGGTCTCCTTGTGGTATTGTTTCTCCACTTAGCACTGGTAACACCACCAACCATCTCAGGCACGTCATGTGCATTCTCACCCAATAGTAGCGGGGTTCCAAGTACTCTAACATTTTCCGCAACCCATTATGCCCTATCACCTATATGCATCCAAGATAAATTATTGTCCTGGCAGAGGGTTTTGGGAAACTCAGTGTCGCTTCTCCAATCTTCTTTTATATAGTTCCCCATTGCGTACAAATTTATCTTGTCTAAGCCCTTCTAGTGCCTTGATAACACGTGGCGGTTCATCATGATATTTTCCCACCACCATCTTTTCATACATGATGTCAGCCAAATCCACCGTAATGGCGACCGTTGGTAACTGTGAGAGACAGTCTGCATACGATGCTTCACCCACATCTGGTGTACTATCTCAAAGTCATATGCTTGGAGCTTCAATTCTCCTTGCGTAAGCTGTCCTTCAGGTTCATGGAGATTCTACAGCCACGCAAAAAAATGCATGATCCTTTACCACTTGGCTTTTCATCCCATGGATGTATACCTGGCACTGTTTATATACATATATCACCGCTAAGCACTCCCGCTCAGTCACAGTGTAGTTCCAAACATGACAGTTTAAGATTTGGCTGCAAAATGTGACAGGGTGCTCTACATCATCATCATCCTTCTGTGATAATACTGCCCCTACAGCGGAAAGTGATGCATCCATTTGCACCATGAATTCCTTTTCAAACTAGGATATTTTAGTACTGGTGCACTCGCCAATGCAGTACATAATACATCAAAAATGTTTTGGCATCGTTCAGTCCAGTCAAAGGTGGTGTTCTACTTCAATAATTCAAGGAGTGGTGCCTCAATACAACTTAATTTAGGAATGAACTGCTGTTAGTAGCCGACCATCCCCAAAAACACTTAGATATCTCACTTATTGCCTGGCCTGGTCATTTTAAATATAGCTTTCAACTTTTCTGGCTAAGGTTTTAAGCCCTTTTGGTCTAGCACAAACCCAAGGTATCGCAATTGTCCTTTGAAAAAAAGTCACTTTCGAGGCTTGTTCTTGATGTTAGCATCATCAAGATGGCGGAACATTTGTTCCAAATGGTCCAGATGTTCCGTGAACATCTGAGAGAGCACATTGATATCATTGAGGTAGACTAAAGCACAGAAAGCTTTAAATCACCTAAGTTCATGTCCATAGCCCGCTGGAATGTAGCCAGGGCATTACATAACCCTTGGGGCATATGTGTAGGCTGGAATAATCCCTTTATAGTGATTATAGAGCATTTTTCCCGTTCCACTGTGGCAACTTAATCCGCCATACTCTGATATTATACCCATGGCAGAAAATAGTTAACCCTCCCAGTCAATCTAAAGCGTTTTCAATCTGCGGGAGGGGGTGGGAATCTTTCAACCTGACGCTGTTAAGCATATGGTAGTTAATGACCACCCTGTTTGTGCCATCTTTTTTCTTAACAATTAACACTGTAAATGCCTATGGACTCTTGGATGGCTCTAACATCCCCTGTTTAGTTAATTGATCGCCCTCACAAGAAGCAACTTCCTCTGCAGCTTTTGAGTGCCAAATATGATGTGAATTAATGGGGGGTGATTGCCTTTGTCCACCCAATTCAAAGCCCCCGCACAAATCTCAAATCATGGTCAGTGGATACAAAAAATTTTCAGTATTTTTCATACAAAGCCATCAACTTATCTTTCTGTTTCTCTGACATCCCAGTCAGAGCTTCCCGTGGAACCACTGTCATTACATCAAATGGGTATTTACTGGTAGTCCAAGATCCTCACAAGACCCAAAGTCTTGACTATGATGAACCTCATTAATAGGGTTCAAGTGTAATTAAGCCACCACTTGGTTCCTCTGAACCGTCATGGACTCTTTCTGTTGGTTTGCTATTTATATTATCACTTCCCTTTGCCCTGTCAATAGTAGCCCAGGAGCCACATGGGGTTTGAGCCAGGATTTCTGGTAGGGCTCCATAATCTCCCCATATAAACCTTCTGGGATGTCTATTTCAAGCTCTGTCCCTAGTATGACTTTATTCCCAGAAGGTATTCTTAAGCACTCGTAGCACGTAAGAAAATGCTATTATTTTTATAACTTAATTTAGGATAGCTCTGGACCTCCGCTTTATCCACAAATATCAAACAGGAATTACCCATCAATATACGCTAGATTGATCTGACAGGAGCGGGTTGGGTCCTTTGGGACTCCGCTAAGGGTAAGTAAATAGGGATCTGTTGTCCTAGGATATATTAATGGTTTCTTCCACCATATTGACCATGGCCCCAAATCGCCGCATAAATGCAGCACCAATCAACATGTCATAGTTATTATTAGGAAGAACCACCGCTGGAGTGAAAGCCCTGAACGAGCCAAATCTCAAAGGTAACTGGCTGTAAGCTTCTTCTGACAAAAAGCTCTGTTCCTCCATAGTCCCATACACTACTCAGTGTTTCACATAAGGCTTTAGCGGAAGCTTAGCCACAAGCTTGGTGGCGATTATATTAAATGAGACAACAGTATCTATAATAGCTCAGATTTTTGTGTTCTGAACAAAAATATCACAGTAGGTACAATCTGAATAAGAAGGACCATAGGTGTTATTACGTGAACGTCCAAAGGCTTTTTGTTTCTATGAAATTTGTCATTTACCCGCACTGACATGAGGATACTCCTGTGCGATATTTCCTACTGGAATGTCTACGTTTACCCCCACTAGGGAGGCGACATTCGTTGAGGGCCCAACATTACTTGTGCCATTATGTTCAAGGATTTTCCAGACATACAGCTTTTCATATCTCGATGGAACTCAGAGCGTGAAGGGTTATGGTCTCCCTCTTGGATTGGGGCTGAGATATTGTGCGGAAGTTGTTGATATATTAAGTCGTCAGGTTGGGTACCAGGATTGATGCAACGAGACTCATGGAGATTGGCAGATATAAGTAAATTTGGATTAGCGGATTTAGAGAGTCCCATCTCACTCCGCTTGAGCTTTTCCCGTTCAATCAAAACAGATTGCACTGAATGGACATGAAGGTTGCCTGGGCAGTTAGCATCATAGTGGCCTTTTTGGCTGCACAAGAAACAAACATTCAAAAATGGCTCCCATTTATGGTTCATGCCTGAAGGTCCAGGTTGATAGTTAGACGAAAATTTAAAATAGCCTGTAGACGGGCTGGTTGTGCGTAAGGAGGGCGGAAAGGACTCACCAATATATTGGGTGGTCGATTATTGCCCAACAGATTATAACCAGGTCATTGCAGTCCATTTTCCGATGAAGATGTGGTAGTGATTTCAGAGGCCTTATGGTCCACGTTAGGAGCATTTAAGGTGACAGAGAGATGTTGTAAAGTGTTAATGATTTGTAGAGTCTTTGTATCTCAGTGCAGAATGTGATTCATAGCCTTATGCAGTTCATGATATGGCTTGAACACCGCTGTTATGGCTATGCCTACATCCTCGTTGGTTAAGATATTTGCTCCCACTAACACATGAGCTTCAGCTGTGAGCCGCTACATGAACTCCACCAGAGACTCATTATTTTGAAACTGTATTGTCAGAAATTTGGTCTTGCGCTGCACCATCTTTGACACACCCCCAAACGCATGGAGCACAGTCTCCTTCACCTCCTGATATGTTACAGCACTAACTTAAGGTAACATGTGACCTGTTCAGTGCTGCTGACATCCAAAGCTTATAACAACAGTTTAGCTTTCCTCCAATCTGATGCTCCCTCCATTGAGAATTTGAATTGTTTAAAGTATTCATTCATGTCTACATCATGACTGGAAATTGGAAACTTTTTTATCCAAACAAAATTAATGGCTCCATGCTTCAGACTTGGTGAACAGACGGGATAGGTTCAGATTGTTCAAGGGGAACATCCCCTTGAGGGCAAAAATAGGGTCGTAAGGATAGATGAAACTATGCTGAAGTAGACAAAGAAGATGTTAGATTGCGATGAGGGACTGCCGTGACCCCCAGGGAGTACTCACTGGCCAATCTGTAGTATTCTTCTCTAGACTTGCTGCTTACTGCACACTAACCTCCAAAACCATTCTTTTCAGCTAAAAGTTCATCCATTACCTGCTCCGCTTTGACCAAATAGCACCAACACCACCCATCTCTCACCCCTGCCTAAGCTCTTCAAATTCCTTATGTAATTTGTGGCAGATTCTCGCTCTGTGTTTAAATTATGCTCCATTTCTTGAAGTCATAAGAGGACATCCTCCAATGTGCTCAACATTCTCGCATTCTGCTGACCAGTGTCATGAGCTTTTCAGTTCTCTTCGTCCACTTGAACAATTAGAGCGGCTCATTCCTGCACCAACTCCTTATTTAGACTGTTAAAGGAAATCTAAGCTTACTCACATATCAGCGTACTCCACCATATCAGTGAATGGAAGTGTAATAGCTTATACCAAACTGCCTGACTGTAACTATCCAACTGATTAATCTGATTAGCAATTGGCTGTATTCTGAGGTCGCCAATAAAGAGCTAGTCAAATGGACAGATTTTCGCTGGTTACTCCACTCAGCTTGAAGTTGACTAAACTCAATTGCCACTGTTTCAGTGTGGTATGTCATCTAACCATAAAGCGCTCAATGTCACTACCCAGCGTTGTGACATCCTTTATCCATTCACCCAAAAGTTCATGCCTGCCTAACGATTCACCTATTACTCAGGGTAACACATGATTCAAGCGGTGGACTGGTTCATCTAAGAGATGGCGGATGTCCATGACACGACTGTCTACATTCACTAAAGCCCTCTGAATTTCTGAAAATGAGTGATATAGGAGTTCGAGTAAGAGGTGATTGTTGTTCTGTTGTGCCTGCACAAAGCACATGTCATCACTGATATCAATGTTATGTCAAGCGAAACACATGCGGTAGTTGATGTATTGAAGGCTGAATGTACGCAACCAAGTAAGCCTCAGCTCCATGTGAGCTGAGCTGGCAAGACAATCACATTGTGGTAGCGTCAAGGTACTAAATATACAATTTGTAGCGAGATTCTTAGTCCCATTGATTATAGAACAGACTCAGAGCATGTTCTCCCATATCATGTTCATAGAGGCGGTAACCCAGCAATTGCCATTCCATAATACACTACAGTTATTGAGAGGTTACATTAGTGGACCTGCCCTGTTGGTCTGACTCCAACGTGGGATAAGCAGCTAACTGCAGGTCCATCCTAGTTTTAGCATCCCCTGTTCATTCATCATGATTAATACCGGTTCCTGAAGGTGTCTCTATTGTTCCCCTGAGTATTGGTCATGAAAACCTATTAAATTCTGGCATAATGAGTGAGGGCTCACCATGATGCCCTAATGGCCATCGTAATATAGTTGACCAGTGGCCCAATGAAGTGAGCACCACTGTTAACTTTTGCGGTATTGCCTAGATCTGCTATGCTTATTGCACAATTTAATCGCCACTGAGCAACAGACTGAATATTAGGATCGATGATCCTAGGTAAATAAAAACGATATGTAAAGTATGGAGCTATTGCCCCAACTGACACTAATTTATTTATGTATATTAAATGCAGACTACTCTGCTACTTTCTTTCTCATTAAAATACTAAAAACCTCCCCCTTTTCGTTCTCATGCTCAACCCTTATCCTCAGTACTCCTAGTTGATTTCAACCCTTCTACTTAATAATTTTTTATTAGCTACAATTTTAGGGGTTTTCGTTTACTTGAGGCTTTGGCAGAATTCACTTGTTTTGCTGAACTATCAGTACTCCAATCAATTCACTCCACATTGGCATAATCTTCTGCTCAATATCAAGGCTCATCTCGACTCATATATAATTATCCACTGTATATATGGCTTATTGTCTATATATATAAATTTCACGATAATACTCCTCTTGCTTGAAGTTCACCATAGTTAGGTTGAATCCTAAGGGCCCCAATTTCACACTTTCTTAAACTATTCCCCAATGAAATATCTTTTAGGCAGTTTTAACACTTTGTGGAGACTGACGGTCATTTTTTTATTTTACAATCCATTAATAATTTCCTGTGCTTCAATTTTGTTTGATAATTTTAAATTTTCGTTTGCAGTACCCTCGCAACATCTCCAATATTATCTCATGGGTGTCAAATTGACTGGGCAATCCCATTAATGTTAGTAATTATGGTTCCTACTGCCATTAATTGGGCTTAGCATGTAAGGAATTTCGTGAAACTCTCCTCAATTGGGAAGGCAATCTGCCAGCAGGATATAGGTATCCTGTGGGTCCACCTATCCTCACTTTTTGAGAGGATCCGCCCCCTTGCCAATATTTTTATACTCAGTTCCCACATGATGATCCCCAAACTACCTAATCTGATTTCACAACTCCCTACGCCAAGGCACATTAGGCCTAGAGCTACAACATCCGGGTTCCTTGCTAGGTTGTGTTTTACGCACATGGCAAGTTGGCATTCAATTTCTGTCTTTCTTCCTGCTCACTATAACATCATTTGAGCGGCAATGCCCCTGGCATTATAGCTTTCTTTTTGGGTAACTTTGCAACCTTACTGGAAGGCCTGTTTAAATCTTATCTTCCGTCTTCCTAACATAATTGGCCATCGATTGTTCCAGCCATTTATGCTCTCCTTATCAAGATGGGCACAGCAGTGGTCTCCCTCTACATATGAACGTTCAATATTTAGTCTAACTTCTGTTGTTCATCTGGTCAATCACCCTTTTGTAAGAGGCTGCTAGATAGCTTTGGAGGATTCCTCCATGGTGTAGTTCCCCATTGCCCACTACTTTCTCCTAAATTCATCTTTAAGTAGGGAATCTGGATGTTCCCTTCTGTGATGTTGCAAATCAGGGTTAAACGCCATCACTGAGGTGCAAATACGCTCCACAGTTGCACAAACCAGTGCTTTTTTACTGACAAGTGCTCAGCAGAGGGTTACTTTCTTAGTGAAGTTGAAGGGGAAGAAATCGGTGGGTTCAAGGTCTTCTGTATTCTGCTAATTGGGCAGGTGACCCCACCTCACTTGTTGCAGTAATGGCAGCTTTAAAATCCCCAATACCACGTACAAATATATGTTCAAATTATTTTCTATGATCGCCAAAGCCCCTAGTAAGGCTTTATTAGTTGCAACCTTCCGTGAGCAAATCCCAGTGCTGAACCTCCGTAGGGATTCACTCCCAGCAGATTTTGAACTGCGTTGGATTCAGCCTCCGCCCATCACGTTGTTTGGTATACCCCTATGGAAACGGAGGATCAAATTTGCAAGGCATCAACTTTCATTGACGCAGCTCTCTGCCACCCCCTCACCAGAACATTACCTTCATACTTGGATTTTCTGACTTGAACTTAGAATCTGACCCTGACGTTAAATCAGTATCCATAGTGGTTCCAGGTCCTGGCGCAGCCCTTAAACCCAAGTTGGTTTGCTCCAACTCACCTGTCTACAAGTCAATGGTTGGCCGGCATGAATAGATGTGATGCAACCCCTTGTTCGCCCCATTTTTGACCCCATAAAATAATATGCTTTTCACCCTAACTTAGTAACAATCTCTTAGCTGTCAGCAGAATTCACCGCTTCCGCCAATAAACAGAATCACACCTACTTTTTATTAAAAATGACTTTCATTTGGGGCACACCAAGTGTCCTTTGAGGCCTTGTTTGCCACTGGAGCAGCGGGCAACTTCATGAGTTTAGAGATGGGCCAGCAGCTGGATGAATTGAACCAAGGGTCAGCAGATTTAGTCGCCTCTTTGGCCTCTCAGCCAACCTTTAAAGTATGATGCCCATTACCTTCTCAGTTCCCCAGTTTAGCTTAAGTGAACGCTTCTCAGTGATGCAAAACTTGCGTTCCCAGCGATTTTGGATGGGGGTTGGTGGCGTCGGCAGCATGTGAGGATCCACTTGCAATCTAACATGCTGTCGTTTTCCAATGGTCAGGTGTGAGGGTGAATTTCCTCCATTGGATACCCTTTCCAAGTCCAAAAACGTGGATCAGTTACAATCCCTATATCTCCCGTATGTCTTCCTATAATCTACCCACTGCATTGATGGGTTATCAAAGCATTTCTGATTCCAAAAAGGCTATCTTGCCCCGCATACAGAAAACAATTTGAAGTATAAGTCTACGGTGCAGTTGGTGATCATAAACTTCCCACTGTAACTGAATACCGCGGAGGAGGTTGCCCTTGATGCCTAGTTGGATGACATGCTCAGAAGAGTTGGTTGTTCTAGGAGTCATCCGCAGTTGCCTCTCCATTGTCTTTGCCAAGATGACGGATGGCTCCCTTCATCCTTGCATGGATTACGGGCACCCTAACAATACTCACCCATTATTTTTACCCACTGCCATTGGGACAGACAAGCATCCAAATGATTGCAAAGTCGCGTGTATTTTCAAAACTTGATCTAGCTAATGCTTTGATCAAATTTGTGTGACAGAAGGTCAGAAATGGCTTACCGCTATCTGGACAAGAAGAGGCAAATTCCAATTTTAAGTGATGGCTTTTGGGCTTAAGAATGCATCCGTCATATTCCAGAGAATGGTCAATAGTGCGTTAGGTGATTTCAGTTCAACTGTGAAGTTGCATATACTGATGGTATCTTGGTACACTCCCCTACTACCAAACAACATGCAAAGGACTTTGAGGCCGTAGGGCTGTTTTGCATATAGCAGCCTGTTCATCAAGCCTTAATTATGCGAGTTTTACTGGGAGGAAGTAACATCTTTAGGTGCCCTCATCTTAAAAGATGGGTATGTCATTTTCCCAGCAAATTGGACGCCATCCGCGGATGGCCAGCTCCAACAACCCAAAAGCAATTAAGAAGCTTCCTGGTCATTATTATATTCCTAAAGAAGTTCACTCCCGCACTATCCCAGTTGGTCGCACTCCATCCGCTCACAGGCAAGAATGTTCCCGTTTGGTGGACGCCTGAATGCCAGCAGGCATCCAACTACATCTTCCGCCATGGTAGGGGCTGCCTTGCTTCAAGATTATGATGAGTAAAAATACCTGGCACTTATTTTTCGAAAGTTCTCTCCCATTGAGTCTCATGGTCCATCTATGACAAGGAGCTGGCCGCCATGACGTGGGCCATGACCACTGACAGTATCTCATGTAGGGCGCTCAGAATGATTTGACTGTGCAAATGGACCACCAATCTCTCTTCTATTTATGCAAAACACAGAATTTGGCACATTGGCATGCCCAAAATTACCAGGATTTGTGCAGTTTCAACTTTAAATATGAGTTTGTGAAGGGAGCATTATTTATCTTTACCAATTTTCTAATTTGCAATTTTGAAGTTTTCCAGATTACTCAGTGTCAGGTTCTAGAAGCTGACAAAAAAATAAACCCTTTACCAACCATCATATTTGGGCTGATTATCCTCAAAATGCTTGAGCTAATACCCTAATTCTCACCTCAAAGCCTGTTTTGACTTCATGACACAGGCTAAATATCTCAACTTTAATTCTATCAAGTACTTTATCAAAAAGCTTAGTCCAAATACGCTCCCACATTATGGCCAATTATCACTACATCAAATCTTGGCAATTGGACCCAATTATCGGGAATAGTATCAAACCTTCAGTATGCAAAATTGTTTGGTAATAATGTAAAGTTAACGTTTAAAAGTCCCATGGACAATCAGATGAATGATAACATAATCAATTTCCTGCCCTAGGGCATAATTTTTATGTTGATCCATGTAATTGGCACAATAGCACTTGCACATGGACTGCCTGAAAGAGAGTACCTATTGCTATAGAGAGAGGCCTGCCGGCATCCCAATTAGGGTTATGACATCTACTTCAAACAATGCAAGGTTTTCACAGATCGTGTATTTAGTCAGCAATATGACAAAGCTCAAGTCAAGAATATCCTAGGATTGTTTGCATGCTTTTATCGCTTATTCTGTCCCTGAAATCCTCCTAAATTTGAGAGTGTTTTGCCACCATTAAACTTAATAATAGGTCTCAGTCATATCAGTTCAAGGGTCAAACGGAGGTGGTAAAATATATGTTGAAGTAGTGCTTGTATGTGGCCAGGAGATGCCCTAAAGGTTTAAATACTGGTGCCTGGCCTAATGAATAACTATCTAGTATACCTTCTAATAAAAGATATATTATTTCATCCCTTTCCTGATTTTTTTCAGAATCATTTCTTTGTGAGTGATGACAAGCTGTAATTGCCAAACCCCTAGCTTGTATCTATCCCTGCCTCAGAGGCTGTTACCAATTACAAAAAAATATTAAACCCAAAATCGACCATAAGAGTCAGGGCTATTTTAATAAGCCTAGTGAGTTTCCGAATAATCATAATAGCATAAGCCACTGGCAAAATCGAGGATTAACCAATGGAACATCATCCTGAATAAGCATTACGGAATACAATCATTAAGCAGGTTATCCTCGGATTTCACACTTAGACTAAGCAGACTTCATCACTATCATTCCCCTAACCTAAACCATGATCATCAAACCCTCATGTGGTTTTGACAGCAGATTTAGCTCCAGATTCACTCTTTATTTAGCAGGTCTTATCAGTGCAAATGGCATGTGTGGAAGGGGTGTACTTATGGAGCGGTTGTCCCTCCCAACTTCAAAGCACTCCTTGTATTCACTGGCCAAAAGCTCATTAATTTTCGGTCACAAGTGTGGGTATCTCCCCTCCTACAAGCTTAAGTAATTCAGGCTCATCACAATCCTCCTGCAGTTAGTCACCCAGGGAATAAAAAGTGCATCAATTTAGTCAAGCTTACCTACAATTAGCTTTGCTTGTCAAAGGATGTCCAAGCCTGTATTGCAGACTGCGTAGCTTGTACATGGGCCAAATTAGACCATTAGGTAAGAATAGTCTCTTGCATCCCTTGCAGAAGGAAGAGGGCTCATGTATTCAGTGTCTATATACTTTACATTTTAGCACTTCAGCTCCAAGGGGTTCACAGAGGTTATGGTGGTCATATACTGCTTCACTAAATTTTCTTATTTATCCCATGCCATTCCGCCATTACTTTCATTAAAATGCCCGTCTCTTTGTGCGCCATGTGTTCTCAAGTTTAATCTCTCAGGAGATTGTCAACAACAGCATGCCTCAATTTATGGTGCAGTTTTGTAATGAGCTCTTGGCAATATTGTAGGTCACACCTTGCTGTTCCACTGCATACCATCAACAGTTTGATGACCAAACTGAACAAATCAACAAGATCCTGAAACAGTACCTGAGGTGCTACGCGGCAGCCGCTTAAGATACCTGGGTGGATGACCTTCCCCTCATCATTTTGCGTATAATAATGGAACACATGCGTCCATAGGTTTCTCCTCATATGAGGCTACCTTGGGGTATAGCCCTTAATTCTCAGTTGGCTCAAGCTTCGCCCAGAGGTACCCTCTGTAGCTGAACATGTCCAGCACAACTGGGCCACGCAGTCTTTGTTTCAGGATCACTTAACTAAGGCAATAAGTGATTATAAGCGGTTTGCAGCTTGGAAATGGCTTCCAGCGCATGAAATAAAGGAATCATCCCATGTTATGCTTAACATGCACACTTGCGCATGCAGGTGCCATCACATAAGTTCTTAACCAAGCTCTTAGGTCCCCACCTGGTGTAAGAGGACTTATATAATTGCTTTTCATTTAAAATTGCCGCTACACTGATAGCAACACCTAGTCTTCCATATGTCTCGGTTGTCCCTGTTTAAGGGAAATCCCCTTGGAACCAAAGCCCATTGTGAGGAGGGAGCTGAGAATCTGAAGAAGAGGGAATCCTGGCTTCCTACAATTCTCACCGATCAGTCCAATATCTTATCTTTTGGAAAGGCTTTCTGACCTCAAAAACAGCTGGAGTGACACTTGGAACTGTGCCAACTGCTTGGAGCTTGTTGAGGACTTCCATGCCTCCCACCCCAATGCTCCCTGTCCTCTACCAAGAAATTGCTATGTTAATGGCGATCAAGTTGCCCAAGGCCCATAAAAAGCGGGGCATTCACGCAACTCACTGGTGGTGGAGCTCCCCCTTTGGTAAAAGGGAAGGGTAATGTAAGTCAAGAAGAGCGTCCCCTCCATATAGATTGAGTGGCGTTCCTGTAAGCATCTAGATAGGTCTGAGAAGGCCAGCTGTCCCTCTCATCTCACAGGGCGACCATGCCTAAGTGGTGGATGATCGATGGGTAACAGCTTTCCATTTGAGGATCCTGCCACTCATCCCCGCATTTACTTCAGCCAAGCTAGTATGTAGAATTAAGAGAATTTGTGCTGAGATATCAGAAAAGTCAGCATCCTCATGGGGCAAAAGGTCCACATGATGTCAATGGCAACAATCTTTTGGCATTAAGGCCTGAGAGCCCCAAACTCTCAGCAACAAAGCGCTATGGGCACTTACTTTTGGTAAATGAAGTATTAAGTGTTGAAGTAGTTAGTAATCTTGCCAATGCATTGGGCCATTGAAAATTGTTGCTGCCAGTTTTAAACCCTCCCCAAAAGCATCATAAACTCCTTCTAGAAATCTCGCTAGGTTAAAAGGATGCCAGAGCGGCTGAGTGTAAACAGTTTGAGCGTACCAAACCTGTTCCTGACCTCTCGGGCCATCCCTATGTGGGGTGTCCTTGGGAGCATCCTGCTGCCTGTCAAGTGAGATGTCATTGCTCAAGCTTTCAGAATTGAAGAAAATTGGTAATTTATGCATCTGTGGACAAACTGTCAGCAACTTGGCACCCCGCCAATTCTTTCAAAGTCAGTTAATAATAAGACTTTCCCACCTCTTGCTCAAAGTTTACCAGGTTAGGTCAAGTATTAATGGCCCCAATCCCGCGCTTTCCTAGCTATTCTCTAATTGATCATCTATTTAAGCAATTGTAACATACTGAGGAGGTTTTCATTAAATTTCTTTTACAATCCAGTAAGAATCTTACTGCGTTCCAATTTGTTTGATTGCTTTTAAATCTTTGTTTGCCAAATCTCCACAACATCTCCAATGTGGTCTCATGGGCTCATATTTACTGGAAATCTCAGTCATGTTAGTAACTTTGGTCCTTACTGCCATCATTTGGGCTTACTATCTGAAGAATTTCGTGAAACTCGCCCTAATTGGGGAGGCCATCTGTCAGCAGTATATCAGTATCCTGTGGGCCAACCTATCCCCACTCCAAACGAGGATCTGCTCCTTTGCCAATGTTGTTAAACCCAGTTCCCCTATGGGGAGCCCCAAACTACTTTTCTGGTTGCGCAACTCCCTACACCAAGGCCTATCGGGCCTGGAGCAGCAACATCCTGGTTCCTTGCTGGGTTGCTGTTTATGCTCATGGCAAATCAGCACTCAATTGCTACCTTTCTTCCTACACACTTTAACGTCATTTGAGCAGCAATTTTCTTGGCATTCTGGATCGACTTTTGGGTGTTTTTGCATCCTGACTGGCAGGCAGTTTAAACCTTATCTGACGTCTTCCTGACATAAAGCTCAGAGGGTTGCCGCTATTTTGCCTCTTCCACGTAGGAGTTGACCCAGTAAGACCCGCAGTTGTTTCCATTAAACCTTAAGCTTTTTTATTAAAGCCTTTAGTACGTTATTGAACTTATTACTCCTGATTTAACCTCTAGAACATCCCATCACCAAATTATGTCATCTGATACCTTGGCATTTTGGCTGATCCACTTGGTTTTAGCGCACACAATTTGGATGACAAAATCCCCACAATCATCTGAAACCCTAATTTAATAAACCTTTCATCAATTTTAGTGCCCATCGCCATCAATTCTGGAATGAGAGAGGCGTTCACATATATAGTTTATAGAGAATACTTATTTTAAAGTCTCAATTACTTCTCCTTTTGTTAGGAATTTTTTAGGTTTAGCTTTTATTTTATCTGATTGTCTAAACAGTTAGGGAAGTAGTAGTTTAAGAAAAATAAACAGCCTAACCTGCCAGTTACTAAGAGCACAAAAGTTCTCTTTTCTCCTTCTTCCGCCCTCACTGCTCTCCACTCAATTTTTCTATTAAAAAGATCAGACATATTTCACTTTACCATTAATTTAGTAGGGTCACATGAGGTTACTGTGAAAGTCTTTTTAATATTGGGAGGCTGACAATTCTATGGACCTCATGGTTGCACAGACTATAGACAAAGAAGAGACACATCCTACATATTGGGCGCATTCTCTTTACCCATGAAATGCCATACTGTGCAGCATCCATTACAATTCTTTGTTCATAACTTCTGTTTCTATGACCACTTATCAAAGGTACCTGATTTTTTTAAGATCTTTAATCTGTGATGTGGGCTGGTGTCATCTTTGGCAGTTGAAAATCAAGTTGAAATACAAGATTTTATCTTTTACTAACAATATACTAATTAGGAAATTACCACTAAATTTTACCCTCTCCTAAGACCTATTTGAATCAGATCTTATCTCTCGCCCTTACTAATAAAAATCCCACCAAATCTTACCTTCCTCGCCCATAAAACATGTCTTTGAAAATGAGCTTGACTAAAAGACTCTCACCCTACTCAGAGTATGACCTGGCGTTACAACAGATGTTTCAACTTTCCAAGATAAACTGCACTCTGTACCTTGCATTGTGAAAGATGACAAAGCATTGAATATATTGTTAGTTGACATGTTTCTAAAGGTCAGTTTTCAAGAAGTTCTCACCAATTGCTTCCGTCATTGTTTTTTAAAGGGCAAATGGATCTCTGTGGCCCTGCATTAACTATGGGATGTTATTGTTACAGTTCAAGATCCCTACCCATTGAATCATGCTTTTGATCGGGAAATTGTAAAGTCATGGGTATTCTTTAAGCTTGATCTGGTAATTTAGTTCAATCAAGTAAGAGTAAAACATAATCAAGCTTTAGCTCACAATCCATCCAGACAAACATGGGATCTTTCAGTTCAAATTAATGTCCTTTAAGTTAAAAAATGCACCGGCGACCTTTCAGCGTCTCCTTGATGATGTTTTAAGCGAATATCGCTTTTTGTACACAGTTTATATCAATATCATTTTAATCCATTAGACAACCCATAAGCAGAATGCTAAAGATCTCAAAGCATAATAGCATGCTTTATACAGGGCTAAATTCTTTGTGAAGCCCTCTAGATGCAGATTCGTTTTAGAGAAGATGAACTTCTGTGGAACCTAGTTTGAAGATGGTTACAGGGTTCCTCCATGCAAGTTGGAAGCAATTCATTCCTGGGCAACCTTTACTACCCAAAACTCCGTAGCTTTCTTAGGACGGTGAAGTTCATTAAGGAGTTATTTTCCAGATCTTGCTTATTTGGCGGCACCCCTGCACTCAATAACTGGAATAATACCTCCTTTATATTGAGAAAAAAATTCCAGAAGATGTTTGAGTATATCAAAAAGTCTTTATATGCTGCGACAGTCCTTAGGCATTTGTACAAATCCAAACCCTTTATTGTGGCATGTAATGCAACTTCAGTTGCCATTAGTTCTGTTATCCTTCAAGAATTTAATGAGTTGAGCAACCAGTTGCTTACTTTTCTGAAATTATTCTTCACAAAAGCAAACCTGGGCGCTCTATTATAAAGATTTGTTGGCTATGTCCTAAGTAATTGACTCACTGGCTTACCTCATCCAGCGGTCACAGCTGCTATTGTTGTGTAGACTAAACATCAGTCTTTTATTTAATACAGAAAACCACAGTTGCTTTACACCGTCAAGCCCTCAAATATCGCGACCTATGAAACTACAACTTTAAGTATTAATTTATTATAGGGCCTTGAACGTTCTACCAAACATGCTTATTAGAAACCTCACCATGAAACCTAGCATATACAACCTCCCCTACCTCACCCCAGTTTTCTTAACTTGCAAATCTTAATGCTGGCACCATTCTCAGTTTCCTTTGAAGTTTGCCCTTAGACGCGCCTCTCTTCAACAAATTTCTTTCTGCTCAAATAGCCTCCATTAAGAGGATTGCATTATATGATGACCTCGAAACCTAAGACACACAAGCATTTTGTTTATACCCTCAAGAATAGAGTAATATTCTTCAGGGATTCAAGTTCAGTTTATCCCACCTTGTTGAACATATGTAAGTTCATCATATTTTCCAACTGTGGATCACCCTGGGTCCAAATAGTGCTGGAAATTGGTTAGAAGGATTTACAACTGGCCAAACCCTTTAAGAAAAGTTCCAATTAGATCTTCTTCTGTGTACTATGCGCCTATTGTATAAAAACAGACTTTTAAAAAGGACTATTGCATCCATACATTAGAATGAGAGCTTATGGACTTCAGTATCAGTCAAATTCATTGCAGAACCTCTTTAAAAGGTTATGATCTGATCATGATAGTCATTGATCATTTCACCAACTTCACACTCTTCATACTCCTGTAACGCAACAGGCACTTATGAGAAAACTGCCGCCCTGTTTGTGACGCATTTGTTCTCTATTTTTAGCCCCCCAGGGAGATAGTAAGTGACCGTGGACCTCAATTTACTGCAAGATTCTGGAGTGCCTTTATTGACCTCCTTAAGATTAAACCCTGCCTGTCTATATTTATCACCCCTAATCAGATGGTCAAAATAAAATTCTGAACCAAAGCTTAGAGCAATACTTCAGCTGTTAAGCTCACACTAGTCATAAAACATGATTATCTGACCCCCTAGCGCAGTGTGTTTAATAATGCCCCATGCCTTTAATCGCTGCTCCCCTTTCAAGGCTAAATTTGGGATAAAATATATTGTTTCATATTGGCACCCAACACCATTACAAATCTCCACAGCAGAGAAATTCTTGACCCACCTATGCGAGACCCAGAATTTTATATGAGAGCACTTGTTACAAAATAGTTACAAATTATAAGAAATTTAAGGATCAAAAATGTCACCCAGGCCCCCAACTATACCTCTTATGCCCCACGTCGCTGATGCTCCCAACCCAATGCTGTCCGCCATGGTCCACCAACTAAAGCGGACGCCAGACAAAAGTTTCCCTAAAGCCTCCTCGCCATCTGATATGGCTTCCTAAGCTGATAACCTAGAGGCTATATTTTTTAGTACTAGATGGTAGAGGCTATATTAGTAATTTTTAATTTACATTAATCCCTTTGTTTGGCCCATTTGTGAATAAAGATGTGTGGCGGCTCCCCCTTTTGGATTGGGCACCACTAGTATTGAAAAAATGTCACCCAGGCCATTAGCTTATCTAAGGATCCCTTTTCATGTTAGAAGTCCGTCACATTACTATATAAATTTCTTCTAAAAAGCTAGAATGCAAAGGTTTTTTCTTTTATGAAGTGCTGAAGGACTGAAGAAATCGCGACTTTAGTGATAAGCTTCCTTCCGCTGAAAATATCACAAAATGGTCTGTGTCCCAATTGTCTACATTTGAGGGTCCCATGCCCTCATTTCCTGATATTAACATGGTAGATAATTCCTATGAGGCAGATGACAGGCAATCTTGCCCTCAAGAAAGTCATAAAGCTCTGATCAGCTTCTAGTGTGCTGAAAAAATACCCTTACTCTAAGAACAGCTGTCTAAACGCGAAAGTTTGCTCCAATTGTAAGGAACTGGTGTGAACTACCACTCTCACTCTAAGATTCCCTATCACCTCAGAAAGCTGTAGCCTTTATCTCAATTATGCTTCTTCAAGGCGCAAAAAAATTTTGCATTTTTTCTTATCAGTAATCTATTCTGTAAGCTGAGGTTTAAAAAAAAGTATCAATACTTAACAAAAATCTTTCTGAGAAGCCAAAAGAGTAGTGTATAGATAATATAATATTAGATTAAAAGCTTTTGATAACTATAAGATGTGTTAGGACGCGTCAATGAGAAGATCCTCATGAATCGCTTTGATAAAGACCTTCTAGAACATTCTAAAATATAAGATTGGTTGAGGCCTTTATTGTTATCCTATATAAATAGCCTTGTGACTGCATTTATAGGAGGCGCCCATTGAAAAGAGTAGGGAGGCAAGAATACAACCTGGAAGCCATTTATACTGGTTCCAGCTCATGTGATAATTTATGTTTGGACCTTCATAATACAACTTTTTTTAGGGTCAGATTCAAACAAAATCGTTCATAGCTGAAATGAGTGCGCTCAATGAAGATGCTATAAGTTTAATTTTTTTTGTTTTACAAATCCTGGAAACGCCCTTCAAGATCCTGTTGAATGGGGGTATAGGTCCATAAGAAACAACCAAGAAACTCAATTGACTGTCATATCTGATTTACATCAGCAATGGAACACTCAGATTTCACCTTATTTAAAAGCAATAAGGATCTGCTTAAGGAATTCAATTTTAATTTAATACATATTGGACGATGGTGATGGAACAAGACTAGATCCCCCAACTGGAAATCGGTAAGGCTGGCTTGCTAGAATTAGAGTTTTCCATATGCCAGCTTTATTTAGAGTTATCCTAGGTTAGAAAGGGCTAGGAGTCGAAAAATTATATTCACTAAGGCCCTAATAGCTTTTAGGTTTTGAACAATGAAAAATACATCAAGGGTTAAATACTGCTTTATAAAATGGATTGCATTTCCGCATAGAGCTTGAAAGGGAGATCTTTTATTTTGGATGATATCTTATTCAGCAAGCCATCAAGGCAATAGTTATATATTGGTTTCAGCGCATTTGATCAAAGGCTATTCTATTTTAAAGTAGAAACTAATATCCTGTTATATGTTCTAATGCCTCATTGTTAAATGAATTATAAGGGGCAGTAAAATTCCAGTTAGCGCTAAATTGTGACTTTAGCTCTTAGACTTTGTGTGAGTGAAATTGATCTATTTCCTAAAGTCAAAATCTGTGAATATCTAATCTGAGTGAAAAAGAAATGAAAGAGAATTAAAAATGTAGCTTTGGCAGTTGTAGTTGGCATAGAAATTGCCTCTACACATCTGGTCAAATGGTAATGGTTAAAAGTAAATCTATATGCCCATGTAGGCCAGTGAAAGTGGTCCCAACACATCAAAAGTGACAACATTGAAGGGCTCAATGATCCCACAACCTGATGTTGATAGTAAGTACTGCCAAGATTATGTTTTTGACAAGTTAAACAGGCCTCTAACACTTCATGAATTATTATCCAATTAATCCCAATAGCAACTTTTTATTAACAGCTCATGAGTCTTTTTGTTTATGGCTCTATGTCCCAAAGTTCATTATCTACCAAGTATGACTTTGGTACTAGAAAAGGGCATATATATGGAAGCCACTTACCATCTTTTTCTTGTATAATATCCAAGATTAGATCAGAGTGTTTTTAGTCATGATTTCTATAGCTTGGAATTCAGGGCCTCCAGTTATCACCTCTCAGGCCGTCTAAATTTTTTTTATAATTATTCTTCTTCAGGTGGTAACATGGTTTTTAAGGAAATATTGAGAGCTTATCCACATTTTGGTGAATTTTCCTAATTCAATAGAGAAGATAAAGTAGTTATTTTGCAAGCATAAGGCTGATATTTATTTTAGGTAAGCTGACCAGGTGACGGACATTACTGAAACTAAAAACTAAAGCCATAAACTAATGTAACTAATTGATTCAAACAAAACGCTTAAAATGAGCGGATTGAATAAAACACTAAACAAAAACAACCAACCAGGTGGAAGCGGAAAACTGCTTTTCCAACCATGGCAGAAGGGGAGGGGGGAATGGGTAGCTCCTCTTCAGCAGCTGCTTCCTCATCCCAGAGTAGGGTATGTGTCAAGGCGAATAGCAAGGGCATCAGGGCATTGGCTGCATGTGGTTCAATATCACTAATAATTGGTATTTAATGGAAATTTACAGCTAAGAAAGTAGCGCTGATGTATTTGGATAATATTTTTCAGCTTTAATACAGGTGTCTGGGAGTTTAATGAACATGGCAATATTGGTTTGGGTAATCTTAGCTTTAGGATTCTGTACCTTAGTTACCACGTTCTGGATAGCGTCATTGACATTTTTGTGCAATTGATTCACTGTGATTTTCCTTTTTGGGGTGAGGGTTGAGGGGAAAGAAGGAGGGGGATTACCTCCTGTGTTCATCGCCACTGATATGGTGACAGCTTTGCGGAGGGAATGACAATATGGTGTGGCAGCTGCTTCAACTTCCAGCTGGTGATCACTGCAAATAATTTGACATTTGGCTGTGGGGCATATAAACGAGGTGGTATCTGGAGTCCCATTCTGCATTAATAAACCGCTCAGTTTATAGAGAAGGTTCTTAAATGAGATTAAAGGACTCGTCAATTACAGCCAATAACTCCCATGGGTTCTGATTAAATTGAATTGGGAAATCAGCGTATGGTTGAGGTTTAATTTATTTGTTAGAGGAAGCATTTAGTCAAACTGGGGTCCAAGCTGGTGCTTTATTGGAGGAATCATATGTGCCATTGGGGCGAGGTGGAGGCTTATTGGTGGCTGCAGGTGCAGCTGCAGCAACAGGCTTTGGGGTAAGGGGAGGTAGGATTGTACCCCAAACTGGACCTGGCACGGGGTGGGTGGCAGATTGGAGGCTGGTGGATGAAAAATCTGAGCCATCAGGAGTAGATGAGGAGGGGCACTTGAATATCAAGTGGTCCATCTCAAAACAGGATGGACAGATCATCTGCCCGCCCTCAACACGGGCCCAGAATGGATGGGCAGGGGCATAAGGAATGATGGTGTTAGAGGGAATAAAAATGGCGATTTTGCTAATTTTAGGGCTAATCATGTCATACGCCTGAGGCCCAGCGAGTTGTGTGGCCCCATTTGGGACCACAAATTTATTAGATGGGGTTGGATTCAAAGGCTTCCAAACCATCCATAAGTGTCATGGAAACGGCAGAAGAACTTTTGACCAGCCTGCCAGTCAGGGTACATAAGCACCCAAAAAGCAAGCCAGAATCCCAAAGGCATTGTCAACCAAATGACGCTGTATGGAGCCGGCCATAGGGAAATGACGAATTGTTGGTGCAACACAACAGTGAGAATGATCCTGATGACAAACCACATTGAGCCCATTTCTGACTCAGGGGCCTCGCTGCAGGGGGTGGGATTACAGAGATAGTTCCAATAAGTTCATTGGCATATTGGGTCATTTCAACCAGGGTCCAAGTTGACGGATTCTCTTTTGCAATTAGTGGACATATGGCCACAAGATCCCCATGTACTGTTGCCGGAAGTTCATGATAATGGGGTTATAGAGCCAAAAATATAAGACTCGCTGAATCCAATTGTTGACGGAGGGGGCCATAGTGACCATAAGTACTGGTAGAGCCCATCTGACATATGGACTAATGGGCCACCAAGGAAACGCCATCAGGGATGCGGTCAGAAGGAGAAATACGATAAAATTTGTTTAGTTTTTTGGCAAAATTTTTATTGAAGGGAAAAGGAAGAAAATTGACCAACAATTTTCTCAGCGCTATGCAACTGTTAAATAGTGGTTGATTGGGGTAGTGACAAGCCAAGATCAGGACCCTCAATTTAGACCTAACCAGTGAAATATTCGGGAATAAGGGATTTATTCCTTGAGAACTGATATCAAAAAAATCAGCAGCAAGCAGAGTCACTGTTGGTTTGACCTCAAACATCTGAAATGAGGCTCAACCACATTTCTGATGGTTCGCGTGATAGCGTTTAGCCCAACAAGCTATGGGAACCCCCCAAGGCCACCCCACATATGGGCAGGTCCATTTGGTTGGGAACAGGTTTGGGACACCCAACCCACCACGCTCAGTCGCTGGGCCGTTAGTTCAGTAAGTAGCATCACATTGGCCGCAATGCCCAAATTGTCAACAGGGGATTTCAAACCCTCGTCAATGGCGTCTGATGCTATAGCCTGCCCATCAAGGATGATCCCCAATGACTTTGGTAGGGAGGTGATTTTTCAATTGACATATTAATCAAAATGAATCTGTCAGGCGTTCTGGCCAATAGCTCAGTCTTCATGCCTTTCCGCTATTTGAGATCCAAGCATTGGACAGATTACCACTCAAATTAGATCTGATTGATTTCAATTCTACAATCTCAACGCAGATTTTGCTGATTACCCATAACAGTTCTGCCAAGGTAAGTGTGGGTACTGGAAGCAGGATCCAATGTGGGAGATCTGTTACCCAGCGCTCATCTACCACGTGAGGAAGATCTCCCCTGAGTAACGAGAAGTGCTGCCATCCTCTTCAGTGTCTTCTTACTCTGAAATGGGAAAATGGACTGATCAATGGCCAGAGGACGTTCCCCAGGACTTACATTACCCTTTCCTTTTTCCAAAGGATGGACCCCGCCCCCAGGAAAATGCACAAGAGCCACATTCTTGTGCACCTTGGGTAACTTGATCGCCATAATTGTTGCAACTTTTTTGGGGGGGCGGGGAGCATTGGGGTGAGATGTATGGAACGCTTCAACCAGGGCCATGCAATTAGCGCAATCGCGCACCTTGACCCAACTATTTTTGCAGGCCAGATACCCTTTCCAGGCCACGAGATATTGTACAGAACGTCGGAATTTCTGGGATGCCAGGATAGCCTCTACCTCGGCCTCTTTCCCATTATCAATGAGAATTGGTTCCAGTTCTGTGGGAATTGCACCCTTTAAGGGTGACAGCTGAGAAACATGGAAAACAGGATGCTGCTTCCAATGTGCAGGGAGATTCATTTGGAACGCTCATTTACCCAGTACCTCCTCCACCAAATGAGGACCTGAGCGTTTACTAGAAAATTTACAGGAAGGGGCTTGAATTTTTAAGTGATGGGTATTGAGCATGACATAGGAGCTCACCATAAAAGTGTGACCCAGAAGGCGCTTATGATCTGCGAACCACTTGTAGTTGTCTATGGCTTTAGTGAGGTGTTCCCGCTCTAAGGCTTGAGTCAATCTGATATGGGCAGCATGATACGTGGCAGCTTGAACCTCAGTATGCAAGCATGGCCCGACCAAAAATGAAGTATTGTAACCCAGCGTTTCTTCGTAGGGGGAAAACCCCATGGACACATGGGTCCCATTATTGTAAGCATATTGGGTGAGAGGAAGGTCATTTTCCCAAGTAACCTGTGAGGCTACAGCATAGCAACGCAGGTACTGTTCAAGGACTTGATTTACCCGCTCAGTTTGTCTGTCAGACTGGGGATGATACACAGTGGAGTGACAGGGGTATATTTTTGGAATTGATAGCAGTTCACTCCAAAACCGCGCGGTGAACTGGGAACCATGGTCACTGATGATCTCCTGGGGGAGATCAAACATTGAAAACACATGGCGTATGAAAAGGTGGGCAGTTTTTTCCGATATAATAGCAGAAGTACAAGGTATAAAAAGGGAAAATTTTGTGAAGCGATCCACCACTACCATTACCGCTGTGAACCTGTTAGAACAGGAAAGTTTGATGATAAAGTCCATGGACACCTATGTCCATGGCCCCTCCGCCTGCTGTAAGGGGTGCAGGAGGCCATTTTTACTGGAGCAATATAATTTAGACCTGGTGTAAATAACACAATCAGCGATCTAGGCCGGAACCTCTTTCATCAAATCTGGCCAATTGAAGGTCCTCTTAATCAAATCAATGCATTTTTTGTTGCCAGGATGCCCTGACCGGGGGGATTGTGATGTGTGCAGAATACCTCCAATCGGAAGGAGGGGGAACCTAGATGTGAGATCAAAAGTAAATGAGTCCCTCCTCTAAGGAGTATAGAGAATGTTTGTGACTTGAGTGAGCCAACTGCTCGACCAACGCTACGCCCTCAGGGCAAGCCATTTGACTGGCTAAAACATGGGCCACTAGTGGGGCATTGGGAGCCAAAGTGATGAACGAGATAACAGGTGGGACAACCATCAGAATTTGGGTGGCAGGGATCATGGTAACGAGGCCCAATTCCTCTGGGTCTGAGGAACAGTGGGCGGGACTGCGACTTAGAAAATTGGGAAGTACATTGTTTTCACCTTTTATGAATTCATATTTAAAGTTAAAACTGCACAGGTCCTGATAGGTTTGGGCTTGCCGATGCACCAATTTTTGGGGTTTACAAAAATATTAAAGAGCCTGGTGATCCGTGCGGACCATCAATTCATGTTGAGCACCTTGCAGCATATACCGCCAATAAGTTTATGCCCATGCAACAGCAGCCAATTCTTTGTCATATATGGCCCAAGGCTGCTCCATCGCCGTGAACTTCCAGGAAAATTAAGCAACTGGGTGTTCTAAACCATCATGCTCCTGAAGCAACACCGCTCCCACTGCTACCAACAAGTCATCACATGCAACAATATATGGCTTAGTGGGATCAGCATGCTTCAAAATGGGTGGAGACATGAACACCTCTTTGATTGATTCAATTACCTGCTGGCATTTGGGCATCCAGCAAAATGGTACATTTTTCCCTGTAAGGGGGTGGAGTGGTGCGGCCAGTTGGGAAAGTGCTGGGAAATTATTTTTTAGGAAAATGATGGTTCCCAAGAAACTCCAAAGTTGTTTTTGTGTAGTTGGGGTTGGCCATTCTTGGATCACATCTAACTTGTTGGGAGGGATTGCACCACCATCCTTGAGGATGAGGTTCCTGAGGAGGGTAACCTCCTCCTTATAAAACTCGCACTTGGAAGGCTTGATGAACAAGCCTGCCTTATGCAAGGCGGCCACCACTGCTTCCAAGTCAGTAGCATGTTGTTAGGGAGTCAGGGAGTGAACCAGGATATCATTGATGTATGCAACTGCACAGGTAAACTGGAGGTCCCCCAGTACATTTATGATCATACGTTAAAACATAGCGGGAGCATTTTTGAGCCTGAAGGGAATTACATGGAATTGGAAAATGCCACGCTTCATCTGGATTGCAGTTAACCATTCCTGCCCTTTCATTACCCGAATTTGGTTGAAAGCATTCACCAGATCCAGCTTAGAGAACAAACAGGATTTAGAGATTGCTTGGCTGATCATCTGCTCCAGAGGCAGGGGGTAGGGATCAGAAATCATTATTTTGTTTAAATGGCCATAATGTATGCAGGGGTGAAGAGAACCATCCTCTTTTCTGGCGAAGATGATGGAGGAGGCGATAGGCGAGGTCTCCTTGAACAACCACTCTTTCTCAGCATATTGTCCAACCAGGTATTGAGTGAAACTTCTTCCTCCACTGTATGGGGATACAACGGGCAGTTGATGTTTACCAACTCCACAGTTGTTCAAAACCCACAATTGAACCTAGTGTGTTGAGGTAGGCGATCCGCCTTTTCCAAGTTAAAGATTCTCTGATAGCGCATTAAGCTCTCGCGAAATTTGGCTGGAATACCTGCAGAAGTGACTATAGAAGTAATAGAACTGGTTCCTTGTGTCTTCTTAAGGGTGTTGATCAAGGGAAATTCTCCCTTCAGATGATCATTAGCAAATGACAACGTATTAGACTCCAAGTGAATCTTAACATGTTGTCAGCGCCACCACCCCACACATAAGACCACTGGAAACACCAGGTTTGGCATGGCCGAAAATTGATCACAGAAGCTGAACTGGTGGATTAAAAAGGGTACCGGTTAGAAAATGACATATGAGGTCTGAGAAGCAGATGAGGCTGCCATCACTGAGGGACCTGCATCCATTCCCAGTTCCAATTGTTGAGCCAGCTCAACACTCATGAAGTTCCCTGCAGCTCTGGTATCCACCAGGGCCTCAAAGTAAACACGGGCGCGCCAACACTAATCTTCATAGGCAATAGGAGATAAGCGAAGTTTTGTTTTTTGGAAGATTCGACCAACTCTTTTGCAACTGAAGAAATAACTGGCATATTGGGGTAAGGTCAGGGGTTTTTTCCAGAGCAAAGATTGGGATAACGAGTGCGGGAAAAGTGACTTCCTCCATCTGGGCCATAACAGATTCATTTATAGGTGATTCTGTATCAGCCAACTCGGACACAGGGGTTATAACAGAATTGGCACCCAGATCTACCACTAATTCAGAGGAAGGCGCATCATCTGCATCTACTTTGGGTAACCTGATAATAAAATTCCCCTTTTGATAATGGGTAATGTGGCGGGGTAAGGCATTAATGGAGGTCACGGTGGCACATATTTGATCTACTGATCTTTGAATGGTGGAACAGGCCTCGTGGTGAGCGGATCCTGAGTCCAATCCTGATCTAAAGACTGCCTGAAGCATATCAATAGAGAGACCTAACGTGGGGGCCAGTTCACAGAAGGTAGAGATCAAAGAACCCCGGCTAGGAGCCTCATCTATGGCATAGATCAGTCTGAATAGGTGGTCCAATTGTGACACAGGGGGTTTCAGGGCAGCTGACATGACAGCCACCAGTGGGGTGGGGTCTCCTGCTTGTGAGGAAGAGCGCAAAAGGCCTCTAACCCAACGGAGGCATCCCCATCCACAGCGTCTAACAATGTAAGCCCTTGTTGGGCATGAGATAACGCGGAAGCGTTGTTAAGCGCAATAGTAGTACGCATTTGCACCTTGGTAAGTGCATCAAGAACTTGATTTAAGATCTCCTGGGAAGGGATACTCAAGCTTCCTTTTGGGCTAGTGGAAGGAGGAGAAGCCGCCATCCGCGCAGCTTGGGCGGACTGAAGAAGATTTCCCAAGGTATAGCGGATACTTCTCCCAAAAATTGGAAAGTAACCAAACAAACAACAAACTGCAAGCTATTGATTGCACATTCATTTAATAAAGGGTAACCACTGCAGCACACATTTAAAAGAACAAGGTGATAGTAGCTGGAAATAATAATTGGTTGATTATGTTATGGAAATGGCGGAAGAAGTTTAGACTGGCTTGTCAGTCAGGGTGCGTAAGCACCCAAAAAGCAATCCAGAATGCTAGAGGCATTTCAGACCAAATGACACTTTATGGAGCCGGGCATTGGGAAATGACAAATTGTTGGTGCAACACAACAGTGAGAATGATCCTGACAACAAACCACATTGAGCCCATTCTTCACCCAGGGGGCCTCACTGCAGGGGGTGGGATCACAGAAATAGTTTCAATAAGTTCATCGGCATATTAGGTCGTTTCAACCAGGGAAGCAAGGCGATGGATTCTCTCTTGCAATTGGCGGACATACGGCCACAAGATCCCTATGTACTGTTACTGGAAGTTCATGACAATGGGGTTATAGAGCCAAAAATATAAGACTCGCTGAATCCAATTGATGATGGAGGGGGCCATAGTGACCATAAGTACTGGTAGAGTCCATCTGATATATGGACCAATGGGCCACCAGGGAAACGCCATCAGGGATGCGGTCAGAAGGAGTAATACAATAAAATTTGTTTGGTTTTTTGGCAAAATTTTTATTGAAGGGAAAAAGGAAGAAAATTGAACAACAATTTTCTCAGCGCTATGCAACTGATTAAATAGTGGTTGATTGGGGTAGTGACAAGCCTGGAATGGGACCCTCAAATTTTGACTTAACTGGTGAAAATTATTTGGGAATGGGGGGATATATTCCTTGAGAACTGACATCAAAAATTTGGCGGTGGGCCGAGTCACTGTCAGTTTGACCTCAAATGTCTTAACCAAGGCTCAACTACGTTTCTGACAGTTGGCATGTTGGCGTTTAGCCCAACAAGCTATGGGAACCCCCCAAGGCCACCCCACATAGGGGCGGGTCCATTTAGTTGGGAACAGGTTCAGGATGCCCAACCCACCCACACTCAATTGCTGGGCCATTAGTTCTGTAAGTAGCATCACATTGGCTGCAACGCCCAAATTTTCAACAGGGGATTTTGAACCCTCATTGACGGTGTCCAATCCTATAGCCTGCTTATCAAGGATGATCCCTGATAGCTTTGGTAGAGAGGTGATTTGTTCAATCAGCATATCAATTGAATTAGAACCGTCGTGCATTCCAGCTGATAGCTCAGTCTTCATGCCTTTCCAGCCATTTGAGATCTGAGCTCAGCCACATTACCACTAAAATTAGATCCAATCTATTTCAATTCTACAATCTTGGTGCATATTTTGCTGATTACCCATAACAGTTCTGCCAAGGTAAGTGTGGGTACTGGGGGTGGGATCTGAAGTGGAAGAGCTGTTACCCAGCGCTCATCTACTACGTGAGCGAGATCACCCTGAGTAATGAGGTGTACCACCATCCTCTTCAGTGTCTTCCTACTCAGGAATGGGAAAATGGCCCAATCAATGGCCAGAGGATGTTCCCTAGGACTTACAATCAGCTACTGTTGGAGCACCGCAGGGGGAGGTGGGTTGTCAAATTAGTGAATTGAATTACCAAAGGGGTATCTGCTGGGAGCTGGGTCTGAGTTATGGGGAGAGAAGTACCTAAGAAAACCAGAGGCACAGTTGCTGCAGTGGCGGCATCAACTTCACATGTTTAGCCCAAGTTAAAATACCTCTTATAGGGGCAGAAGTCAACAAAAGTGGTGGGACACATTAACGCCTGAGCCATTTCAATAATGATTTTGTTGTGGTAGGAAAAAGTTTCCCATAATTGACCCTAAGGCCAAAAAGCATGTTGCTCTAGGGGAGTACCAGGGGGCAATGAGACACCACTTGGGTACAAGCAAGGTGATTGTCGAGATCCTTGGGAGGAATGAATGGTCCCAGAAGTTTGGTGTGACTGGGTGAGCCATTCAGAGAACGTTTTCCTGTCTGACGGAAAATGATGGGGTGAGTTCCGCCGCTGCACCACACTGGGGCAGCCAGCAGGGAATCCAATGACATCAGAGTAAAACTATGGCTGGCAAACAAGATTTGCTTTTTCCATAAGATTTTTCTCAGAAAGTTATTCTTAGCAGAAAGAGAGTTTTTTGTAAGCATAAGGCTCATCTATTGAATCTGCTTTATCTTTTAATTGTTGTGACCACCTGAGAAAAAATGGTCACTAATAACCATAAAATGGGCTCCATAAAATATGTTTTAAATTATATAAATAGCCAGTAGTACTGGCAGGCACTATTTTGTGATATCACGATAGTTTTATTCTATTTTAATCAAAGTTGTTCTGAAGTAAGCCTGTTAAAATCTTAGAGCTGTACTCTCTTAAGATTGTAGCTCGCTTCATATCCTTTGTTTAACTTCACAGGTTTATTGTATGTGCGTTGCATTGATTGGTTATAAAAATTGAATATGGTAGTAATAGTATGAAGAATATTGTTCTAGTTGATTTTCTTACAGCCATTTTGATTATTAAGTCCAACGCTAAACTTTTTTCTGTCCTAATCTTTGAATAATTTTCTGGATTATTGGTAGAGCTTATTTCCTCTTCTTACAGAGCTTAGCCTAGGATTAGGTTCAGTGGTGATTCTCTCCAAGCAGAATCCGCGGAGATTACAATAAAATAAACAAAAAATCTCTTATACTTCCAAACTCTAGTCTCAAGAGTAAAATAATACATTATAAATTAAGAAAATACTTAATGATTAGCTACCTATATCTATCTACTTTAGTAAAAAATTTAAAGTAATTTATAGGAAATTTGATGCTTAACTCTTCTGTTGGCGCCCCAATGGGAAATGGAAGCCTTCACTGATGAATTAACTCCTCAAGTTCGCTCCAAAAATGATTTTCTTTATTTGTTTAGTCAAATTCTGCCACAGACTATCAATGTGGCTCTTCTGGGTTTAAAGTAAGGATGTGCCCTAACGTCTTCTCTCATCCCCAGCGTGTCACCCTTATTAGGTTAACAGCCTTCTTAAGTAATGGTACTTTTACCCATTTAAACCAGGTTGTGATAACTAAAATTTAACTAACAAGTTGCTTATCAGAGGTGGTATTACACGCTTAAGAACTCATAACCTCTTTGCAATTAGCAACAGAACCTGATCAGCTTTTCATAAAGTTAATTTTATGAATCATCTCAATCCATAACCTCCTCACTTGTTTATTGTCAGGGCTCATTCTTAACGAAATTTTAGCGATCCAGTGGAGCAAAACCCAGTGATTCACTATATATTTACTAAAAATATTTCTCCAAACAATAATTAGGCAATTGAGAGCGCCCACATTCACAAGTGAGGTTCATCTTTAATGGATAAATAAAATTTATTGTATCAATTAAGATGTAAAATATGGGCACATTGAAATCTCAATATTGTCACATGATGGTCAACTTGAATCTTAATGTGTTGAGCTAATATGGCTACTACTACCACGTCACTTGCAACAGATAATACCAGAAATAGTCATTTTAACCACAGATGGATAATTTAGACTTTTTCTAGATGGCGATTCTTAACGTGCTAAAGGCCTATTAATGCTCAATTCACCATTCAAAGTGAACCCATTTTTTTAAGAATATAAAGGAAAAGCTTAGCTAATTAGAAAATTGTGAGATAATCTGAAGGTAGTAACTTAAAGTTCTGTAAAGATCTGCATATTCCTCAAGCTCTGTGGTTGTGTCATTGTTTTGATGGCTAAAACTTTATCAGGGATGGGTTGAATGCCCTGCTTCAAGACATTATAGTTTGAGATCTCTATCATAAAAATGGAAAAAGCCTTTTTAAGAGTTTAAGCTTAAGAGACCTTATGAAGGTAGCTAAAAACTTCCTGGAGGTGATCTAATTGACCATTAAATGTAATTGAGATAATTGCAATGTTGTCATATAGATGAGTAAGAATGACAAAGAAAGTCCCTCCAGGATTCCATCCTTGGTCTGTTAGAACATAGCGGGTGCATTAAAAAGCCTTAGGGCATTCTGGTTGGCGCTAACAGTCCTTATTTGCATTAGGAGCGCACTTTGATTGATCCTCAGATGGCTCATCTACTTGTCAGTACCAACAGACAATATCCATCTAAGAAAAGTATTAGGAACTATCAAGTATTTTAGTATGACATTGATCTAATGCTTTGATTATATAACTTTTCATGTATAGTGTTGAGCTTTTTGTAGTCTATCAGCACCTGATGACTACATTCTTTCTTTTCGACCAGCAAGAGAGTAAAAGCCCAAGAGGTATGAGAAGGCACCAGAAATCTGACATCCAAAAACTGCTTTAATTCAACAGCCACCAGAGATTCTTATAAATTGCTTATTCATTAGGTGCAAGAATGTAAAGGTCTAGCATCCTCATTATTTAGATGGTGTAGGACGTTCTCAACCTTGCAAAATTTAAGTGGGGATCATAATAGGTAAAGTATTTTTCTAGCAACAGCTTGACTTTGCCCTGGTGTTTTTGGTCAACTCTACATTGATAGATGTAACATCCAGGGCTACTGAAGGAGGTGACTCAAGCCCATAATTTAATAGACTCCCAAAGCTATTTACATCATTGATCTTTTCCACAGGCAGTGAGCAAATAAAAATGACTGTGGTATTTTGACTTATGGTCCTAGGTTTATCAGCTAATTTCGCCAATAACACTATATTGGCCCAGCATAAGATGCAATCTAGGATCCTTGGGAAGGTCAGTACTTTTTTACTGAATGGTTCTCCATCCCTCAGTTCTTCAATATGTGTTTGGGAGGAATATTGAAATGTACCTTGGCGCTAGTTATAACCTGAGACTTGGGTGGTATTACGGTTGACCTTGGTAAAAAAGGACAGACCCATGTGTCCACCCACTACAGGATGGGGACTCAAACATAAGAACCTCTCACATGTACTTTATTTAATTAAGTTTGTCTTCCTTTTCTATAAAGGCAGGCTCAAGCTTTGATCACCATCTTATATCTCAAGAGGTCACAAAAAAATCACTGGGATTCTATGTAACAAGTAGAATAAAAATCCACTAACATAATGTACTATAAAATATTAGTCAAGAAACTTTGTACCTAAGAGGAGGTCTGTTTAAGTCATATCCAGGGTGACACTAGGGGTTTTTGGCGCCAATTTGCTTACTAAGATATGCAAGGGTATGTAGGCTCTAAAAGATTCAGTATATTGTGTTCCAGTTATGCTAAATCCATATTATGGGGCAAGTCAGGGAAAGGTTGATTTTTTTAACATTAGTGAAATAACGTTTACAAGAGTACTGTCAATAATAGCTTAAAACAGAACCTTATAAACTGAACGATTCATGTCACAAAGTCCTTAAACTGAGGAGGCAAGTTAGGAACATAGGAGAGACATTAGCAGTGTATATTGTATCAAGTTATTTATTATCTATTGGTACCATTCATCTCCATTCAGGTACTATAACATCGGATTTGTATGAAAAAAGACTTTGGGGCTTTGTAGGCAATGACATGGAGCGCCTAGATTATATTTTGATTCCTTATACCGACTTCTTCAAAAGCTTTCTAATAGTTTTTGGCTGTATGACGTAATTTACTATTGTATAGCACCAAGACTTCTGGTTCTTTAGATTACTAGAACGTGAACGTGAGGTTGGCTGGTTGAGGCTGAGGCAGAGGTCTTTGAAATCAGAGATGAAGCGGGTTTTTTAAGGGCCTCTTTGATCTCCTGTATGCATTTAAGTTTCTCTCACAACCAATCATATGTAATCAACTTAAGAAATTAATCTATGAGCAGAGATCACTTATAAAATAGCGTTGTAAGGGGTGAATCAGTTTGTGGTAACCAAGGACTAAACTTGGATTTAGAACTAATAGCAAATGAATAGTACTCTCTCCCTTATTTAAACAGATAGCTATGAGTGCCTGCGTTTGATATGCAAAAGATGACTGTTGCCAAACTCCTAAATTTAGTTTGTATGGACCTAATTCCAACTTGGCAATCCTTCAGGTAAAGAGCCATGAGTTTGTAAGACAGGCTATACAGGAAGAAATAAATATGCTTCACCTTCTGATGGTCATTTGCTTCATCCACAGAACTCTCATATGATATAGGAAGGTGGTTATACTTTTTTGGAATGAGTGAGTCTTTTTTTAGCTAGGTTTAAGCTAGTCAAAATAGTTTAAAGATAATGTTGACGTCAGTGACAGTCCATGGTCAGAATTCTTTAGTGTCAGCATAGTAACCTAAGGTGGATTCTAATTTTATTGTCAGCGCAACCCTACCAGGACATCTTTGATCTTCTCCACTAGTTTTGATTTTAGGGTATCAATGTAAGCCTTGGGATTTATATGTTCATTCAAGGCTTGAATCTTGACATTATAAAAGCTGGATTGGTTCTTGCAACTACTCAGATGTGTCTCATAGCTGCGACATATGTTTGTGTCAAGTGAGGGATCTATTAGTCAACATAGTGGACGCTCTGAGATTGTCCGTCTCATCTGAAAAGACTTTAGGTGTTACTCTAGGATCCAAATGAGCTCCATATAGGCAGACCTTGCACCTTTGAGCTCTATTTATTATCTTAACCCATAAAGATATAAATGCATTTAAGACGCCTTGTTTCCAAGACTCATTTAAATTATTAAAGTCTGGTATCAAGAACCAGATTGCCCTTGAGGCCGTAGGGACTTTAAGGCCATTCTATCCCTAGGCACTTTTGTGAGAAGCTATTTCTTGATAAAGCTGAAGTAACGTCCAAATAAGAGTTTTATTTTGTTTAAACTAGTGGCCCTAAGAAGATTAAAGAGTATTACGTTTTAGCAGAGCTGGTCCTCAAGGTACCTAGAAACCCATATATAACATAATGATTTGGCTTATAAGTTCAATGATCAAATACCAATTATCTGTTATGGCATCCCAGTTATTGTTGGGATTTTTGTATGCCACATCATCCAGCTGCGACTGATACCTCTTATCCTATGTCTTATCCTAGTTTGGTTATATTGTTTTTAAGTGAACTTAATGGATATTGGAATTTTTGCCAATAAAAAATTGTTGTTAATAGATTTTCTCCAATAAATCATTAGTTAAATCTTATTTGAAATTTCAATCCTGATCTTAATGACAAGTAATGACTTGTCAGGTATACTTGAAACAGTTTATTAACAGATTAGTTGATATGCTAAAAAATAAAACTTTACTATGTGGATTGAGTGGGCTTTGTCACAGATGAAATAAGGTTAGTTGTTACAGCTACTGAAGCAATGAGTACGCTTTTAGTGGCAGTAACTTGTAAGTGATTATAGGATGCAGCATGCTGTAAAAGGGGGTTTCCCATATCCTAAGCATAGCTGCTAGCTTGTAAAGGTTAGTATTCTGAGGTTGGATAAAAGCGTTGGCCACGTTATTCAGAAACCAGCCCATGGAGGGTCGTAATTTAGTTTGTGGTGGATTCTGAATATGTGGCATAAAAATCATATGAATTATCTATCATTGATGTGACTCTTAAGAATTTTAGTTTCACAGAGAAAAATTATTTTTATTGAGGTATCATAAAAGGGTTGAGCACTGAATTCCCTCCTTTAATCCCTTGATTTATTTTATATAGACAGAAGAACCTGAATAGTTAATCTATTTTATATTTGTATTTTTTTGGAAATTTTAAAGGGATCAGCTACCTTATCTATTTTATTAAGTCACCAAAAGTGAGGTATATAACTTTTGCTTTAAGAGAACACCTGATAAAGGTAGAGACAATTTTAAAATAGAATTGACTGGCTAGTTATCTTCATAAATAATTAGCACTCTTCTTTATTATTATAAAACAGTCACAGAAACTTTTCAGTAAGCTTGAAAAAGTTTTAAATGTTGCTCACTAGCGTAATGTATAGTCTTTTAAGGTCATATAGCAATTTAGAGATCTCTACAATACTTTTATTTTAAGAATGAACTAAGGAAGCTGTGGAGAAACAGGAGACAGTAAACCAGAGCATCTAAGTTAAGCCACAAGCCAATCTGACCTCTTTAGAAGAAAGATCTATGAAGATGGAGGATTTAGTTAATTTCAAGAAGGTCAAAACTGATTAATATGAACAGATTTCTTCTTTGGAGAGAAAACAAACTGACTTTGCCAAGCTATTTTATATAATAGTTGCATTAAAATGCAGTTAAAAAACAATACCGTTAGTTACAGAAAGATGCTACTTAGATCTAAAGTGACTACAAGTTTGGAGAGTCATTAGCGCAAATGTTCCTACTTGGATAATGATGTGTCTATTTGAGGTAAGATGACCAGTGGATGGACATTACTAAAACTAAAAACTAAAATTTAAAAACTAATGTAACTAATTGATTCAAACAAAACGCCCAAAATGAGCGGATTGAATAAAACACACCAACCAAAAAAAACCAACTATGTGGGCAGCAGAAAACCGCTTAAACAATCATGGCGGAAGGGGATGGGGGATTGGGGCTCATCTTTAGCTGCAGCTTCCTCATCCCAGAGTAGGACATGCGTCAAGATGGATAGCAAGGGCGTCAGGTCATCAACGGCATGTGGTTCAATATTACTAATGATTGGTATTTCATGGAAATTGACATCTAAGAAAATGGCGCTGATATATTCAGCTAAAGCTTTTATGGCTTTAATGTGGGCATCTGGAAGTTCAACAAACGTGGCATTATTGGTTTATGTAATCTTATCTTTAAGATTTCATGCTACAGTTACCACATTCTGGATAGCTTCATTGACATTTTTGTGCAATTGAAAACTTTAATATTACTTTTTGGGGTGAGGGTTGAGAGGATAACAGGAGGGGGAATACCTCCTGTGAGCATTGCCACTGATTTGGCGACAGCTTTACAGAGGGGATGACAGTCTGTCGTGGCAGCTGCTTTGACTGCAAGCTGGTGGTCACTGCAAAATGATTTGGCATTCAGCTGTGGGGCATATAAATGAGGGCAAATTTGGCGTCCCATTCTGCATTAACGAACTGCTCAATTTTTCAGAGATGTTTCTTCAATGTGTTTACCTGATTTGAAAATTTTAGCCAATAACTCCCATGGGTTCTGGTTGAATTGAATTGGGGAATCAACGTATAGTTGAGGTTTGGTTGATTCGTTGGAGGAAGCATGGGATTGAACTGGGGTCCAAGCTGGTGCTTTATTGGATGAATCATGTGTGGCACTGGGGCGAGGAGGATGCTGATTGGTGGCTGCAGGTGCAGCTGCATCAACAGGCTTTGGGGAGGGGAGGTAGGATCATACCCCATACCAGAACTGGTGCAGGGTGGGCAACAGATTGGAGGTCGGCAGACAAAAAAGCAGAGCTGTTGGAAATAGTTAAGGAGGGGCACTTGCATTTCAAGTGGTCCAACTCAAAAATAGGATGGACAGATCATCTGCCCGCTCTTGATGTGGGCCTAGAATGGATGATCAGGGGCAGAAGGAATGATGGCATGAGGGGGAATCAACACAGCTATTTACTGAATTCAGGGCTGATCATGGCATATGCATGAGGCCCCAGCGAGTCATGTGGCCTCATTTGGGACCACAAATTGTAAGAAGGAGTTGGAGCCATACGCTGCCAAACCGTCCATCAACTCCTGGTGGAGCACCGCAGGGGGAGGTAGGTGGGCAAACCAGTGAACTGAACCACTAAAGTGGTATCTGCTGTGAGCTGGGTCCAAGTTGTAGGGATAGGGGTACCCTGGGAATACCAAGGGCACAGTTGCTGCAGTTGCGTCAGCTTCACAGGTGAAACTGAGATTAAAATAATCCTTATAGGGGCAGAAATTGATAGTACTGTTGGGAGTCATCACTGCCTGATCCATTTAAATAAAGGCTTGGTTGTGGTAAGGGAAAAGTTTCCCATAATTGATCCTAAGGTTGAAATGCATGTTTCTCTGGGGGAGCACCAGAGGGCAACGAGGTATTGCTTGGGACAAGCAAGTAGGTGTCAAGATCTTTGGGAGGAATAAATCATCCCATGGTTTTGGTATGACTGAGTGAGCCAGTCTGAGTGCATTTTCCCACCAGATGGAAAATGGCGGGGGAGTTTTGCCGTTGCCACACAATGGAGCAGCTGACAGAAAATCCTAGGATATTGGAGCAAAACTGTTGTGGGCGATTGAAATTTACTTTCTTTGTTTTCTGTATAATTTGTTCAGAAAGTTATGTCAAGCAGAAAGAGAGTCTAGCATATTTTATTCAGATATTATATAATATTTTGTTTATTTGAGGTGAACTGACCAGGTGATAGTCATTATCAATTGCTTAAAGAGCAAAACTCCCTCTAAAAACAAACCTAGATTCCCAAATTGAGCAATTAAAACAAAAATTGAAAAAACACAACCTATCAGATGGGAAAGTGGAGAACATCATATCTAACCATGGAGGAAGTGGAGGAGGATTAGGGGGCTCAACCACAGAGGAATATTTCTCATCCTAAAGCAAGTTATAGCCCATATGGAGACAAGGGTTCAGTTGCATAAGCGGTATGGGATTAAGGTCATCCAAGTTCAGATTATTGTAAAATAGGCTTGCATTTGCAAGTCCATAAATATAGATAGCAAGGGCTTCCTCATCTTGGATGCGGGAGCTGAGGAGAGTCAGCTCATAAAACTCAGCTTGCTTAACATTTGAGTTTGACTTGGTGCTCAGGTGGTCTACTCCGTGCAGATTAGGCACCAGACAAATTTCGTTCAAATCACAATTATTCTTAGAAAAAAAAATCTTTTGTGATGCTACCTGGTGTAACATTGATCTCTTTGGTAAACTGTTAATGCCCTTGTCAAATCTCTTATTGACAGGCTCTGACATATTCATTATAAGTTTGCCCTCAGGACTCAATGGATGCTAATCCACCTCTCACTTAACAGCTTGGCTCCAAGGTATCCACGTTATATAGTGTCATGTTCAACCAGAGCCGATCTCAGAATACTTACTGTATTCTACTAACTTGCTAATCCCAGACTGTCTTCTATCGATTAGTTTACTTAAACTACTATAATTGAATTAAAAAAGAAAAAATTGTTATTTTGTGGATAAGTTACTTATCAAAGTAAGAAGTGAAGTATATTATAGTTATAGTAAAGATCAAGATAAAAATGAATGAATATTGTAAAAAAACTGGGAATCTGGGTAGATGTTTTGGGATTTTTGAGATCCCCCAGTGAGATGGCATCTAACTACCACTTCGATGCTTTTTACCAATTGTATTAGTTTTGTATCAGTGAGCTCCTTCTTGTGGCAATTGCCCCTGAACTTGGATGTCTAGTAGCTCTTTCTTCGGTCTCAACTTTTTGGTTGTGAGCGGTAGCATCTACTCAGGTTACTGCTTGATTACCATACTTAGTAATGTGTTTATCAACATCTGGTTCTTACAATGGCGCCCCTTAATGCACCTCGCATCATGTTTTTAAGCAGCTCTCCTGAGATTAATTGTTGACCAGATTTGGTAATATTCACTCAAGAGCCTTATTTCCCATTGAAGAAATTTAGTCATTTCATCTCTTTATCATTGGTGAGTTGTAAATTATTTAAACCCCTCAAAACTATAAATGGGGTTGGCTCTCCTAGTGATCTTGGGTCATGGCATCATTTTCAATAAGCAAAGCTTTTGAAGCATCAGGATGATAAATATATCGCATGATGACATTCTGATCATGGGGTAATTTCTTAACTCACTTGACTCTATAAAAGGGGCTCGTCTAACTCCATTTGCAGCAGGTATGTTGCCCAAAAATTCTGCCATTTTGGGGTTAAACACTGTTAATTTCACCAAATAAGTAAAGATCCACAAGGTACACTTGTGGCCTCATCAGTGACATGGAGTTTGTTATAAGTGCAAAATTGGTGCAGGTAATTTTGAATTTTAGGCTCTTTACTATCACTGCAGCATTCTGGTTTGCATATGCTATTTTGCAGTATTGAGTGTGTTGTGCTTTGCCAGAGGTCTAAAGTTGATGGGATAATGTGAGGAGTGATATCTGCTGCAATTATCACCTCTGACTTGGCTACAGCTTTATAGGAGAAGATGACATTTGGCAAGACAAATGAGTCAAAAGTGAAATGGTGGTCACTTCAGAAATAATGGCGCTTGTCTGGGTGCTAAGAAACGAAGAGGAATTTAAAATAAAGCTCATCGTGCAAAGATTGTTCAAGGTGGAGATCAGATGCTTTGATGAAATCTTTCTGTTCAGATAATTTAGCAAAAAAGTTTTATGCAGTTCTGGTTTTTATGGTTTGAGGCATTGGAATAATACGATTATAGGCTGAGGAGGACCTGTTTGGCTTGGGTAGGTACGCTTATAGCTTAAAAGTGGCCTGATTAAAAGGGTGAGGGGCCATTGTAACAGCAGGTGTTGGATTTTTTGCCCATATTCCCAGCCTGCTAGATTATCTGGTGTCGCTATGGAAAAATTCCCTAAGGCGAAGTGAATTGGAAATTGGTTGGCCCAAGTTTTGGAGGAACTACGTTTGGGGGATTTTAGGATATTCACCTGGTCATATCCATCAGGGATCAATCTAGATGAATACCTAAGATCTCATCAGATGGAGTGGCCAACGAAATAGGGGCATCTGATAGTGATTAACTATCAGGTGTACCAATTGGGATTAGTCGGGTTTCATCACCAAATGATCAAGAATGAATAGTGAGTTGCAAGGTGAGTGATGCCGCCTGCAACTAGCAAATTAATCTATTGGTGAAGTGACCTTCCATAATGAGTAAAAAGTCACATTACCTAAGCAGGTTGCTAGCTGATTATGGTTGGTTTGCTTAGATTGAGAGGAAAACGTTAAAGACACATTATCTGACTCTTTCCGTTTGAGGTCTTGAGGATGTCCAACGATGAAATCCTAGCCAGGATGAGGAAGACCATCGCTGCTTAGATGAGGAAGGATGATTAAACAGCAACGGCTGCCGTTTCATTGAAGAGGTGTCAACTGAGGGTTAGATGGCCGAATCCCCTATTATATAATTCCCTAAGATTCACTATAATAAAAACACATTAAAAACCATCATTTAGTAAAACATTATTATTAGTATTGTTAGTATTAGTAATATTGTCGATTTGGTGTATAGTTAAACTATCAGCATCCAACGTAAAGTTCCATCTCAACAATATTATTTCAGAAGGCAATAATTGGAAGACTCTTAGAGAGAAAAGTAGAGGTCCAAGCGGGGATCTAGAGACAAAGGGAACCACAATCAGGTATAGCTGCTGACTGTGTGTTGGGCCAAAAAGAGACTGTCATCAGGGGAACTTGATGAAGATCTAGTGGACAGGAATATAGAAAACAAATCCCTATGAGTACGACTTATTGAGTATTTAATTGGAAGTATTGGCTGAAGCGTTGGGCCTAATAAAATTTCAAGCTCAACTATGAATAATAGTCTCCATACTATTATCAGATAATACATTCTATACAACACGAAGTGCATAAAGAAATCAAACCTGTGCAGTAAAAAGGTTACTGGGTTGGCAACCAATAATCAATCCTTAAGTAAATTTTTACAACAGGCTTTGGGGAAGGGGGTAGGATTGTCCTCAGACATAAAACGTCGTGGGTTCAAAAGTGGGTTTGGCACTGGTATAGGTGAGCTCAGATCTGGCATAAGCTGCCAGAGAGGGAATTTTCGTTTTGAGTGATCCAATTTAAATGGGATGGACATATAGTCTGCCTGCCCTTCAGGTAGGACAGGAGTGTAACGCACTGGCTCCTTCCAATGAGCCACGAATGAGTTGGGCAACAGGATCCATGTTAAAGACAATAGGGCTGACAGGACTCCTGATACTACTCTCCTGGTGCGCGCGCTACAAGATTGGACAAGCACCCCCTGGAAGACAGTTGCAAGTATACTTAACCTCAGCAACATGCCTTGACTCCAAGACAAGGTATAGAGGGAGGCAATAGCCCTCCCAAGCTCAATCTAAAAGTCCAATTCTTGTTGATTTAAGCCAAACATGGCTGCAGTTAGGCAATATCTTTAAAATAAACCCAAATTATAAATATATGAAATTTTAGGTTCTTTTATTTAATATTTAGCCAAGTTGATAGGAAACAGAACTGAGGAGCCTCCAGCTCCCAGTTCCTTCCCTATATACACATGAAAAAAGATAAAATAAAATATAATATAAGCTTATGGTGCCAGCTTGAATGATGTTTGGTGTAAACTTTACAGCAGGATTGCGGAATCTTTACTCAATGGTTTTATGCCAGTTTTGATCCTCAACGGTTCTGCGCCAGCTCCATTTCGAATCCCAATTGAACCTCGAAACTCCCAAGCACCCGTTTCATTCCATTCTTGATTCAAATCCAGATTGAATCTCAAAACTACCCATTTTACTCGTTTTCCGTTTTGTTCCACTTGGACGCCCATCTTGCTCCTAGGCCTACTCCAAGCTCCGGCCCCTTAGGCGTCCTTGCCAGAACCAACGCCCCCTCCTCCTCCATACATACAGACACAGCCTGCCCTGTCTTACCAAAGATCAGGGCAATGTGATGCTGAGGATAGACCTCAACCATCACAAGGAGGAAGTGTTGGGGCAAAAGGGATGATTGATTAAGGATGAATTAACAAGAATTTTTTATTATAATTAGGGCTTTATTGTGGCAGATGCTCAAGTCTCAGCAAGATGGGTGGCCCCAACTGGCTCTACTTATTTAATTATTTGTAGACTATATATAAGTTATATGTATATTCTATACCTAAATTTTGAAAAAAATTTAATGTTTCCAGAGGGTTAGCTTCTACTTTTAACTATAGCCCAAGTTTTATTATATATCGTTGAGCTTAATGAGTTCACCTTATTAGTGCTCATTCTATAGCGCCCTGATTAAATAAATATAGCTGTCAACAAAATTGGTGCTTTCTTCCATTTTCCTAAGTTATCAAGCTAAGCATATGAGATATTGATTGATAATGATTTGTTTCTATCAAATAAGTTTAAAGTAATAATTAGGTAACTACTTTATCTCTAAAGTACTTGAAATGATATACAAAATTTTACAATAAAGCATTATTTAGCTATGCTCATCTTTCTGTAGTATATGCTTACTATACTATTTAATTTGAAGGTAAAGATATTATTTTAATATCACAAAATGTCCTTCATCTTATAGAGCGTTTCTCTTGATCTCAAGAATCTGCAGTTTTACTCTATCATGTATGAATCGAACTTATCTTCAGCCTTGTCTGCAGAGAAGTGGGGATTTGGACTTGTCAAAGCCGTTAAACTTTATAGACTCATCCATTTAGCATATGATTAAATTCTATAAATTCCTGTTATAAAACTGGTGCCAAGAAAAAATGGGGTTACATTGTGGTTGCATTAGCTTCCAGGATACAAGCTGTAGTTCACATGGTACTATGGATCTGGTAGGGTGGGGGATGATGTATCTAATATGACAATTTGGGAAGACAGAAGTAGATAGTTTTGTTTTTAATAAATATTATTAAACCCTGTATTCTCTGTAAAATTTTTTTTATAAAAACCACATCAACTATCTCTCTTTTGCTTTAAGCATTCAAAAGATAAAAATCAAAAACTCTAATAAAAATTAAGTTTTACAACACCCATTGGCACTACTTTGGATTGTGATTTAATGACATCACTTTTGATGTATGATGCCCCTGCATGAGTTAATGGTGCGCCGCCTTATGGTGCTTTTCAGACGCTGAAGAAGAACGCTCAGCAGGTTCAACTAGCCCCCATCCTACCAGAAGCTTTGTCTCCCTCAGGACAAAATAAGCATCTCATTCACTCCAATGCATACATTGTTTCCCCCTTGTCTCCCAAAGAGTAAACTGCTCTTTGGTCTTTGGATCAAGTATGGAAATATCTTACCCTACATGTGTTCTGCCATCTTCAATATTATGCAGGTGGTGTAGTCCAGGGAGCACCCCCTCTGCTTGGAATGGGAGGCGTTCCCATTTCCTACAAAAAGGGTTCAATAAGGGCAGCTGTCCCTCTCATCTCACAGGGTGACCTCTCCCATATGGTAGATGAGCAATGGGTAACAGCTCTCCCTTTAAAGATCCCGCCACCAGTCTCCGCACTTACTTCTGCCAAATTAGTATAGCAAATTGAGGGAATTTGTGCAAAAATATTTGAAAGTCGTCACCCATATGGGGCAAAAGGTCCTCGTGAAGTTGATGGAAAAAAGCCCTCGAAATTAAGGTCCAAGTGCCCCAAACTCTTGGCAACAAAGCCCATCAGCGCATACATTTGGTAAATGAAGTGTCAATAGTCAAATCCTTGGCAAAACTCACCAACGGCATCAGGCCAATGGCGAAATTTTGTCACTGGTTCAAAACCTTCCCCAAAAATATTGGGAAAAAAGCCCAATGGGCGTGTACTTATAAGAAGAATGTGCTTAATGTTGAATCTTTGGTGGAACTCACCAATGGCATTGGGCATTGTCAAAAGTCGTCACCAAGCTTAAAACCCTCCCCACAAATATCAAGATCTTTGTTTGATGAATCCTGTTTGGTCAAATGAATGCCAAAGCAAACAGTGTGGGTGAGTTGGGCACCCCAAACCCATTCCTGACCTCTTGGGACTGCCCCTATGTGGGGTGTCCTTGAGAGTTTCCTGTTGCCCATCAGGCAGGATGCCATCATGCTAACCTTTGGAACTTCAGTAAAACCACAAATTGGGCGTCTGAGGATGAACTGAAAGTGACTTGTCCCACTGGAAATTTTTTGAAGCCAGAACAAATTAAGTTCATTTTCCTCCCCTCCTTGCTTGAGGTTCGTCAGGTTAGTTCATTTCTTGAGTGCCCAATCCTGTGCTTTCCTATGCTATTCCCCAAATCAAATGTCTATTTATGCAGTTGTAACACACTGAGGAAATTGACGGTCTATTTCCTTAACTTACAATTCATTAAAATTCTTCCTGCGCTCCAATTTATTTGATTTATATCAAAAAAAAATTTGCTGACCCCTTGCAACTCCTCCAATGTGGCCTCACGAGCCTCCCATCAACTGGGCAATCCCAGTCATGCTATTTACTCTAACTCCTACCATAGTCAATTGGTCTTTTTGTGTTAATATTCTCGTAGAATTCTCCCAAATTGCAGAGGCCATTTGCCAGCAGGAAAAAATTATCCTGTGGGCTCAACTATATCCACTTTAGACGAGGATCTGCCCTCTCACCCAGGTTATTGTACCCAGTTCCCTTACAGGGAGCCCTGAACTACCTGATCCAACCTTGCAACTTCCCACTCCTAGGCCACTGGGTCTGGAGCCACAACAGCCTGGTTTCTTGTGGGGTTCCTTTTTATGCTAGTGGTTTGCCGGCATCTCTTGTCTCTCACCTTTCCATATACCATAACATTGTTTGAGCGACAATGCTCCTGGCATTCTGGCTTGCCTTTTGGGCCTTTTTCATATTGACTGGCGGGCCAGTCTAAACATTATCTGCCTTTTCCCTGACAAAATCGACCATCTATTGTTTCCAGCCATTTCTGTTCTCCTCATATAGATGGGTGCCGCAGTGGTTGCCCTTTACCAAAAGAACGTGCAGTTGGTAGTCTGCCTTCTGTTGTTCGTTTGGTAAGTCACCATTCTGTGAGCAGCTCTCAGATAGCTTTGGAGGAAATTCTCCATGCTAGCATGGCCCCATTGCCCGTTAATCTCTCTCTGCTCACCCTCAAGTAGGAAATCCAGGAGTTCCCTCCCAAGATGTTGAAAATCAGGTCCTTGACGCCCTTGCTGAGGTGTAAATGTGATCCGCAGTTGCCCTGAACAATGCCGCTTCATTGACTAATCCCCAGCAAGGTGTTGCCCTTTTGGACGCGATTGAAGGCAAAACTCATAGGTGGGTGCACGGGCTTCTTCATTCTGCTAGTCGGGCAGGTGAACCTACCTCATTTGTCACAACAATATCAGCAGCTTTAAAACCCCTTGTGCCTCCTTCTACACATTTGTTCTAATTGATCTCCCTGATTGCCAAATCCCCTAGCATGATCTTTAGTTGCAGCCTTCCATGAGCAAGACCCAGCACTTGATCTCCTCAGGGATATATTCCAAGCAATTTTTAGATCTGCATTGGATTCTGCCTCCTTTCATCAAATGGTTTGGTCTGCCCCTATGGTAACAATGGATCATATTTGCAAAGCAGCGACTTCCATTGGTACCTCTCTCCTCCATATTCCCCTCCCTCAAGTTAGTAACTTCATGATTGGTTTTGATGAAGTGAATCAGGTCCTGATGCTGAAGTTGAATCAGTATTGGTATTGATTCAAGGCCTGACGCTGCCCTTGCGCCCAAGTTGGTTTGTCCTGGTTCACTGTCTGCAAGTCAATGGAAGTCCAGCCTGAAGAAGATGGGACCCAACCCATTGCTCGCCCCAAATTAGCTCCTTTAAAGAGCCTGATCATCCCCCTGATTTGGTTGCAATCTTTTTGGTGTTATCAGTAATGATTGTGTCTGCTAATAAACATAATTTCGCCTAATTTGTATTGCCAATGAAAATTAATATTGGAGCTCACTAGGTGTTCTTTGCGGCCTTGGCTGACACTGGAGCAGCGGGTAACTTCATGAGTCTGGAGTTGACCCAGAATCTTGATCTTGACCTGACCTTGGGCCCTGCGGTGATGGTCACCTCGTCAGCCTCCCAGCCATCATACAAAGTACAGCGCCCTGTACCCTTCTCAGTTCACCAGTTTAGTTTTTGCGATTGCTTCTCATTGATGCCTAATCTTGTGTTCTTAGTAATTTTGGGTGTGGGTTGGTGGCGTCAACAGCATGTAAAAATTCTCCTTAAATCCAATATGCTGTCGTTCTCCTATGGTCAGACGGAGGGTTAGTTTCCCTTAATGGATACCCTTGCTAAAAATGCTTAGTTATGGATTGGTTACTTCTCTTGTTCCCCCTACGGGTCTCACATATGGTTTTCAGAAGCGTTGATGGGATATAAAATATTTTGATTCCAAGAAGGCGGACCATCTTCACCCACATATGGAATATGACTTGGGTTTTTGGACAACAACGCAGGTGGTGAACATAAACTGTCTACTGTACCTGCATACAGTGGAGGAGGAGGCTGCCATCAATGCATGGTTTGATGACATGCTGAAGAAGGGTTGTTGTTATAGAAACATCCCCTGCTGCCTCTCCCATCATTTTTGCCAAGAAGACAGATGGTTCCCTTTGTCCCTGCGTGGATTACTGCCATCTTAATAAAATAAAGTCTCTGATCCCTACCCACTTCCTCTTGAACAGACAATTGGCCGAGCAATTGTCAAGTCGTTCATGTTTTCAAAACTCGTTTTAATTAATGACTTTAATCATATTTGGGTGATGGAAAGTCAGGAATGGCTTACTGAAATTAATTAAAACAAGGCACATTCCAATTTCTATTGATGCCTATTGGGCTAAAGAATGCGCCCACATCATTCCAGAAAATGATCAATAGTGTGCTGGGTGATCTCCAGTTTACCTGTGCGGTCACATATATTGATGATATCTTGGTACACTCCCCTACTCCTGAACAATCTGAGAATGACTTGGAGGCGGTTGTGGCTGTCTTGCATAAGGCGTCTGTTCATCAAGCCTTCAAAAAACGAGATTTACTGAATGGAAGTCACTTTCTTGGGCAATCTTATCTATAAAGATGGGTACGCCATTCCACCCAGCAAGCTGGATGCCATCTACAAATGGCTGACTCCAACGACACAAAAGCAATTGAGAAGCTTCTTGGGAACTATCATATTCCTAAAGAAATCTTCTTACCCTGTTGAGATCCTGATATGACTGGACAATAAGCCTGAAATAGCCATGGATGATTGGCTAGATTCTGCCGATCATGATATATAGTGTACAAATATTTGGGAGCTTTGGGATGAGGCGATATTGGGTTAGGAAGGTTAATTATTTGATCACCTCTAAATTAGGTGATAAGGCGATGTTGACATTCAATGAATATTAAGTAGATCGCCTCAAACTAAGGCGATAGGGAATTTAAGAATACCATACTCTGCGAGAGCCAATGAGAATATGAGGACCCAAATAGTCTAAGCCAAAGGAGAAGTATCAACCAAAGTTGCTGATATATAAGCGATATGGGACAATTGAAGGAAGTAGGTTGTTAATAGGAAAGAAGAGAGCAGAGCAGATGGCATCTGCTAATATTATTTCAAATAAAGAATGTGGTTGGAGCTAATTGCTGCATAATTTTATAGATCTTAGAGTTGTCTTGAATACCAACTATCCTCACATCATCCATCCGTTGTTTGGTGGGTTCAATCCTGTGCAACCATTAAAGCATATTCCAATGATACCGCCCAAAAAATTAACAGTGGTGCTCACTACATGGGGCTCATTGATCAATTACAAAAATATAAATTCGTCATTTGCCATCCATGTCACATCAGACCTGCTTTGACGGGGAAACTTCATAACACACTTTACAAGCCAATTTTGCGGAATGCAAACTTGCTTAAGACACAGTGCCCAAGAAGCAGGATGAGCTCCTTCAGGAATAGAACAATTTGTAAACCAGCTAGACAGCACATATAGTCAAATGCAGATCCTTGGCCAACAAAACAGGCAACTTGCTAATTGCTTGGATGACACTACTAAATGACTGCATTGTGCAGAGCGGAAATTAGATGGTACATCCCAGTCCCCTCATTGGGAAGTGGATTTTGGACAATTACAAGTATGATGTTTTGATAAGAGTAGTTTGGAGGAAAATATTACAGATATAAGCCAAAAGACACTGGTCAATTCCCTTCAGAACCCCTCAAATTGAGGTAACACTTCTATTAAGACTAAGGCAAACAAAATGAGTTTGGGCAGTCAGATTGCCCTGAATCTTCAGCCAAATATGGAGAGTTCATTGGAGGCTTCTTTTCAGGCTACTTTTAATTTAATACATCCTACAATGCGGAGACTAGCCTTTTTTATAGGGTCAGAGGGGGTCCAAAAAAGTGCAAAAGTTTTACAGCCCACTAATTGGGTAAAATACATCAAACCCTTACCTCACGGACTTATCTTACCTACCCTCTATTGGCTGTCTCGTAAAGTGAAGTGAGTCTTCCAAGCTCTGATAGGTTAAATCTCAATTTTCATTAATTTAAATTTTACTAATCAATTCAAACTTCTAGCCTCGACATATTAAATACTAAGTATTAACTTATAAAGAGGGTTTGTTCTTTATACCATCACCGCTACCTAATAAAAACTTATAAAACCCAATCTTTTATATTGTATATAAGTTTTATTTTTTTAAACTAGTGGTCATAAACCCCCAGCCCATATTTTGGCAGTTAAGGAAAATATTTCTCCTGCTATATTGTTTAATCATGGATTATTTATTATCTGTGAGCTCACCCCCTACTCTGATTCCAACAATGGATGAGTGACAAGAGGCTGCTCAGGGAGAATTGTATTACGGAGAATATGACATTGGCATGAGCTACTACACCCAGAAGGGCAGCTCTGAAGATGACTATGTATTGAAAAGCCAATTCTTTCAAGTAATGGCTGTACTGTCCACCAAAGAGGCCCACGCTACCTCTGAATGCGTGGACAGACCACCCGCCGCTGGACCAGCTCCTCATTGAGAGACCACTTATGGGTCTCGACCCATTCATCAGTATGCCCCAAAAAGTCGCAGTTATGAGTGGGAGGAGGAGTTTTGTATTGATAAACTGCCTCTGTTTGATTGAAATAGGAATATCCACAGCTTTTTTAAACATTTTGAGTTCGCAGATGAAAAAGCCTTGGATCAGCATAAATCTAAACTTTTATTATCCGCCTTGGATGTTGGTATTGCCAATCAAGTCACCTGCTACCTTCCAAGAAGCTCCGTTACATACTAAGAAGTAAAGTATACTGTGATCAGCTGTTTGGGGGTACTGTAAAGATGTCACAGCGAAAGGCTGAATTCTTGACTATTAGAATCCAGCGTAATGAGACCCTCACTGCGTTTGCTGACCAATTTATGGCTGAATCTCATGTGCTAATCAGGACAGGAACGTTATCCAAATCCAATGTGTGCATCACAATGACCTCTGCAGTGAAACCATACTGTAAGCTTTACAATGTCATGACCCCATATTTGAATGATGACATCCCCCTGCTCAAAAATTGTTCAGTTTTGTGACATTTATCTGCTACCTTTCCTCCACACATTACAGAGCAGAAACATACTGCCGCCATTGCTGGACCTTCTTATTCAGGGGAATTCTCCCATCCTGTCCAGATTCCGCCTAGTAACCCCTGGACTTATTACAATCACGCTCCTCAACCCTAGCCGAGTTACCCCCAGTAGTTTGACTTCTCGCTCCATCCCAGATTATGAAAAGCTTCAGCAGCCCAACTAATGACCTGGACTTAGTTACGCCAATCATCAGCCATCCTCCTGTCACCTGTCCCTGGTTACGTTGACTGTTAACAATCAAATTACAGGCCTGGCCCCTCTCATGAGAACCAAGGACGTGGTCCCTTGAGGGAAAATTTGCTTTGAATGCAGTTGCCCTGGCCACCTAGCACGGAGTTGCCCTAACTGTTGAGTTCACTACGTGCAACAAGATCAATACATTAGTGAAAAGGTGAAGCAGATTAGAGATGGGACTCTCTACCTCTGATATCCCAACCCCAAACGTCCCACCTGAACCTATTGTAGTATATAACCCAGCGGAAGTCCCTCAATACAATGACAGGTTTTTATACCAGCAACTGGTTGGAGGAGTGAGCGTAATGACATGGGCGTAAGCCAAGGCTTCGGTGGATGAAGGACCTCAGGAGCAACGAAAGCCATACGCCTGTAAAATATTTGACCAAGGTTCTTTAGATAAGCTGGACCCAGCTACAGATGCATCTTCTCTGAAAGGTATAAACATCGCCCTTCCAGTAGATGCTATTGCCAAAGAATACCTCAAAGTCGGTGAGGAGATTAATGAGTTTCCTTAGGAAAAGAGATCCCATAAACGTCCCCGTATTGAACACTCAATATTCTTCTTATTCTGAGTGTACATACTGTGACATTTTTGCAGCAAAAAAATAGAGTTTTCACTATAATAGATAGGGCGCCCCAGTCAAAATAATTTTCCACAAAGTTGGTGGCAAAGTTGACGTTAAAACTTAATGTGGAACATCAAATGGTGTATGGGACCACTGGAGCGGAAAGCACGGCCTCTGAGAGAGCGTATATCTCTACCTTTGCAGTTTGGGTCAATTGTTGTGGTAGCCCTGGCAATAGTGCTACCAAACAATAATTATGACCTGCTAATTGGAACTGCTTTCATGCAACTCTTTAGGGCTGTCATTGATATGACCTCAGAGATTTTCGATATTCTGGGGCGGCGGATACCAATTTACTTTACCTCCAATGGAGTGCCGAAGGATCCAGTGCACATGTGGCATATCAACCTTGCATATAGTAATGGGGTGATTCCGACTTGCTACCATTAACTAAAGAGCAAGACCTGAGCCCTTCCCCAGAAAATATATGAATGTCAAGAGCTGCCACTCAGAGAATTTAGACCTATATCCATTCCTTCTGGACACCAAGTAATAGTGAACACTGAGTTAGAGGTGGAAGTGCCTGCTGAGCTATATGGGGAGGTCATTGGACCCTATCTGCAATCGCAGCTTGAGCCTCATGTGGCTCTAGTCCTTATACTTCCAGGACATGTGGAGATCAAGGTCTTGTTAGAAATTTTACATAGTGAACCAATGAAAATCCGTTAGCATCAAATAGTGGTTATTTACACTTGATCCCAGTTGAGGAGGTCCTTTGGGTTCACACGTCTGGGTCACTGAATGAATTTAGTCTACCCTTCAAACCACAGCCTGGCATAATGACATTGGTACCACGGGAGAATTTAATAGGGTTATAAGAAGAACAAAAAGACCAATTGATAGCTTTATTTCAGAAGTATAAGGAGATTTTTGCCATTGATGACCATGATTTAGGGTGCGCTCAGGGAGTGGTCCATTGACTAAACACAGGAGATCATCCCTCATAAGGTCTCAGCCTATCCGCCAATCAAGAGCAGCTGAAGGAGTTGTCACTGAGAAAATTATAAGCTGTTGAAGCAGGGGATACTCAAACCATCCAAGAGTCCATGGACTTCGCCCATTCTGTTTTTAAAAAATAAGGATGGTACCGACCGGGTGGTGATAGACTACTGGAAGCTCAACAGTATTACTAAGAAGGACTCATATCCCTTGCCTCAGATTGACAATGGTTGGATTGATTAGGAGGAGCTCGCTACTTTTTGGTGATGGATCAGATATTGAAACTTGCAAATCAAGTTGCCTGTTGCAGAAGAGGAGAAATGCGCTGTAATAACATCCAAGGGGCTTTTCCAACCGATCCATATGCCTCAAGGGCTATGTAGCGCCCCAACTACGTTCCAATGAGCCATAGACACTATCCTTAGTGACCTGAATCTGTCATGCATCCTCATGTACCTCAATGACATCAATGTTTTCTCCTGAACCTTTTATGAGCTCCTTTACCATCTAGAAGAGGTATTCTGCTGCTCGCTGAGGCAAACATCAAGATTAAGCCTCATAAATGTAACTTATTTAAAGACCAGCTGTAATACCAGGGGTCTGTGGTAGAGTCTAAGTGGCTGAAACTGCAGCCGGCCAGGGTGGAGGCCATCAAGAAAATGACTAAACAAACAGTAAGCGTGACATACAGGTATTTTTGGGAATGGTCGGCTACTACCAGCGCTTCATCCTTAACTTCAGCTGTATTGGGGGCCCAGTATTTGAGTTATTAAAAAAGAATTCCATGTTAAAACTGGATGGAACACCATCAATGTTCCTTTGACACACTTTGGGCGGTACTGATTAGTGCAACGGTGCTATGTTATCCAAAATTTGATAGGGAGTTTATCACTCCAATTGATGCGTCCCTTTCCTCTGTTGGGGCAGTACTTTCGCAGAAAAGTGATGAGGGAGAGGAGCATCCTGTTTTATACTTCAGCTGAAGTCTGAACTGCCATGAGCGTAACTATACAGTGACCAAGCGAGAGAGATTAACAGTAATCTATTCATATAAACAATTTAGAGTCTATCTGCATGGGGTAAAGTTTAAAGTCATAACAGATAATGCATTGTTGCGTTGGTTGCAGAATTTGAAGGAGCCTGAAGGGCGGCTAGCCCGATGGGCTCTTAAGCTGCAATCTTATGATTTTAAGATTCTCCAACATCTGGGAGTAAAGCATCAGAACGCTGACTGTTTATCTCAATTGCCAACTATTGCGGTGACAGCAGACCTCAGTGAAATGAATGATAAGATGCTCAGCAGAAAATATGACAAAGGAATTCTCCAAGTAATAAAAGCGTTAAACAAGATGTAAGCGAATACCTTTCAGTGAAATGGGAACTGTACAAGCGGATAGGCGATTCTACAGTTAATTTTCTGTGACCCTCAGCATGACTGGGAATCATTATGAGCGCACACAAGGCGGTTGGGCATGGTGGAGTGTGTAAGACTATGGAATTGTTACACACCCCAGTACTATTGGGAAAATATGAGCTTTGATGTGCTTGAAACCATTTCCTGCTGCCACCAGTGCCAAGTAGAAAAGCCATTCCGCTAGAAGACTTCATAACAGTTTGTGAAACTCCATTTTGCTTTGCATAAGGTTTCCCTTGATGTTGTTGGCCCTCTGCCAATGGGAGCTAACCGGTCCAAGTACATTCTTGTGGAGATTAACCACTTTATCAGGTAGGTTGAAGCATGGGCGATATGGGGTTTGGGGGTGGTCACAATGGCCAAGTTTGTAAAGAATTTATTATCAAGAAACATAGCTGCCCTCAGTTCATTCTTACTGATAACGGAACTAACTTCACCTCGCACATCCTTTCAAAGTTGAACTAGCTACTGGGCATCTGCGAGGTTCTGACAACCCCATACCACCCCAAGTCCGATGGGATGGTTGAGCAAGTTAATGGGACCTTAGTGAACATACTCCTGAAATTAGTATTGGATTGGCCTTCTGATTGGAGTTCCCTCCTTTACACCGCTGTTTTTGCTACAACAATAGCTACTATTCTGCCACAGGGAAGAGTACCTTTCAATTACTATATGGACGACACTCCGCTCTTCTTGCACTGCTTTATGCTTGTGTAGAAGATACAGGCGGAATGGACCCCACTGTTATTTGATAACCTAGAGGACACATTAATCTAGTTGCAAACTGAGTTGTACTCCTTCAGTATGGCAAAAAAGAAAAGAAATAGTCTGCTAATCAGGTACAGTGTAGTGGTCTATCTCAGTTCAAAGATGGAGAGCTGGTTCTATTCCATGACCAGCACAGGTTTGGCCAGAAGCACAAAAAGGCCAAAATCTGGATTGGTCCGTTTGAAGTTATTGAGAAAACAGGCGTTGATGCCAATACTATCAAGGGCCCCAAAAGTGGTTGGATTATTAACTGAGTGCACGCAAAGTTCCTTAGGGCATATAAATGATTGGAACTTATCCTCTTTCCGCTCAGCATAACTTTCTGAGAAAATTACATGAATTAACAAGAAAGTAAATCTCGATTGCCCATTGTAGTTTTGCTCCAATGTCCTCAGATTCTCCGCCAGCTGCTCCAGTGTAGGGCAGCGGTGAAACTCCCCCACCTATTTTCCATCTGTCAGGAAAACGCGCTTGGCCTTGCTCGCCCAGTCATTCCAAACCTACGGGATGATTCGTTCCTCCCAAGGATCTCAACGCCCACCTCGCTCATACCCAAGTGGTACATTGCTGCCCCCTGGTGCTCCCCTGGAGCAACATGCGCTACAGCCTAAGGGTCAATTATGAGAAACTTTTCCCATACCATGACACAGCAATTATCAAAATGGCACAGTTGGTGATGACTCCCGCTGGATTTATAGATTTCCACCCCTATAAGGGTACTTTGACCTTGGCTTCACCTGTGATGCCAATGCCGCCACTGCAGCAACTGTGCCCCTGGTATTCCAGGGTACCCCTCTGCCTACAATTTGGACCCAGCTCCCAGAGGACACCACTTTGTTGGTCTAGTTTGCTGGTTTACCCACCCACTCCCCCTGCAGTGCTCCATCAGGAGCTGATGGAAGGTTTGTCAGCCTATGGCTCCAACCCCAACCTACAATTTGTGGTCCCAAATGGGTCCACACAACTCACTGGGCCTTGGGCGTATGTCACAAAAAGCTCTGAATTAGTAAAACACAGTGTCAATTCCCCTCGCACCATTATATCTTCTGCCCCTGACCATCCGTTTTGGGCCCGCATTGAGGGCGGGCAGACAATCTGACCATCCTGTTTTGAGTTGGACCACTCAAAATGCAAGTGCCCCTATTTAGCCACTTCTGACAGATCAGATTATTTGTCCGCCAACTTCCATTCCGCCGCTCACCCCACATCAGTTCTGACATGGGGGTATGATCCTGCCTCCCCCCTCCCCAAAACCTGAGGCTGCAGCTGTACCTACAGCCTCCAATCAGCCTCCTCCTCGCCCCAGTGCCACACATGATTCCTCCAATCAAACATTGGATTGGACCCCAGTTTGATCCCATGCTTAATTCAACGAATCAGCCAAACCTTAACCATACATCGATTCTAAATTCAGTTTAACCAGAACCCATAGGAGTTTTTAGCTGAAATTGACAAATCAGGTAAGCTCATTGAAGAACCATCTCTACGAATTGAGCGGTACATTAATGCAGAATGGGACGCCAGATACCCCCCTCGCCTATATACCTCACAGCCAAATGCTGAATCATTTTGCAGTGACCGCCAGCTTGCAGTCGAAGCAGCTGCAACACCAGATTGTCATCCCCTCCAAAATGCTGTTACCAAATCAGTGGCGATGCTCACAGGAGGTATTCCCCTCCTGTTATCCCTTAACCCTCACCCCAAAAATCAAAAATACTATGAATCAGTTACACAAAAATGTCAACGAAGCTATCCAGAACGTGGTAATGGTAGCATGGAATCCTAAAGCTAAGATTACCCAAACCAATATCGCCACGTTTGTTAAACTCCCAGACGCCCGCATTAAAGCTAAAAAAGCTTTAGCCAAATATATCAGTGCCATTTTCTAGCTGGCAAGTTCCATGAAATACCAATCATTAGTGATATTGAACCACTTGCCGCTGATGCCCCAACGCCACTACTGTCCGCCTTGACACATACTTTACTCAGGGAGGAGGAAGCTGCTGCCGAAGATGAGCTCCCTGGTTCACCCTCCCCTTCCTCCATGGAGGTATAAGCGGTTTCTGATGTCCACCTGGTTGGTTGTTTTCTTTCAAAATGTTTCATTCAATCTGCTCATTTTGGCGTTTTGTCTGAACCAATTAGTTACGTTAGTTTTAGTATTACCTTTAGTTTTGTAATATCTGCCCCCTGGTCGGCTTACCTCAAATAAATAAAAGACTTATTAATCAGTCAAGGGGGGGTAATGGTGAGATCCTGATATGACTTGATGATAAGCCCTAAATAGCCATGCCAGATTGGCTAGAATCTGCCAATCATGATTTATAGAGTACAAATATTTGAGCACCTTGAGATGAGGCGATATTGGGTTAGGAAGGGTAACTTTGGATCACCTCCAAATAAGGTGATAAGGCGGTGTTGACATTCAATGAATATTGAGTAGATCGCCTCAAACTAAGGTGATAGTGAATTTAAGAAAACCATACTCTGCTGGAGCCAATGAGAATATGGTGGAACCAAATAGTCTAAGCCAAAGGAGAAGTATCAACCAAAGTTGCTGATATATAAGCGATATGGGACAATTGAAGAAAGTAGGTTGTTAATAGGAAAGAAAAGAGCAGACCAGAAGGCATCTGCTAATATACAATTTGAATAAAGAAGTGTGGTCAGAGCTAATTACTTCATATTTTTATTATATTTTTATGTTGTTCAAGGACTGATGATTCTCACATCATCCATCCGTTGTTTAGTGGGTTTAACTCTGTGTGACCCTTATGGCGTATCCCAACGATACTGCTAAAATAACTCTTTTCCCAGTTCTTGCCCCACTCCATCCGCTCACAGGCAAGAACTTCCCCTTCCGTTGGACGCCTGAGTGCCAGAAGGCATTAGAGTCAGTTAAGGAGGTGTTTTTGTCACCCCCATCCTTAAGCACATGGACCCCTCTAAACCTTATGTCGTAGCATTATATGTGTCATCTGCTGCAGTTGGGGCTTTCTTGCTTCAGGAGCATGATGAGTTTAAAAACCTGGTCGCTTACTTTTCCTGAAAGTTCTCTCGCACTGAACAATCCTGGGCCATCTACAATAAGGAGCTGGCAGCAGTGGCGTGGTCCTTGACCCCTGGTGGCATCTCTTGCAAGGCGCTCAGTATAAGTTAACTGTTTAAATGGATCATCAATCCCTTCTTTATTTCTGCAAGCCACAGATGTTGGCACACTGGCAGGCCTGAACATACCAGTATTTGTGCAGCTTCAACTTCAAGTATGAGTTTATGAAAGGAGCGTTAAATGTCCTTCCTAACTTCCTAAGCCATAACCCCATGCATTGTCCAGCTGACTCAGATGAGGCGGATCTTGACACAGTCGTTCCCCCCACATAAATCTTATCCACTATAGCTCCCATGGTTTTGGCAGCAGACTTAGCTCCAGATGGACCTTTGGTGTTGTGGGTCTTGGCTGCACAGTTGGAATGTGCAGAGGGGGTGAACTTATGGAGCGGTTGTCTCTCCCAGCTTCCAATCATTTTTCACACACACACACACACACACACACACACACACACACACACACACACACACACACACACACACACACACACACACACACAAAAAAAAAAAAAGAAAAAAAAAATATTCTTTAACCAAGGGTAACATCTAGCTTAGGTCACGGGTTTGGGCCTCCTCTCCTCCAAGCTGAATCATTCAAGCACATTATGATCCTCCTGCAGTTGTTCACCTGGGGGATAGGAAGAGTATTGATTTGATTAAGAGTACCTATAAATGGCCAGGCTTGTCAAAGGATATTCCATCCTGACTCATGGACTGCGTGACTTGCAAGTGGGACAAATTGGACTGATCGGTAGTTATGGACTTTTGCACACCTTGCAGCAGGCAGAGGGTGTGTTGACATCAGTGTCCGTGGACTTTATTGTTGAGCTACCCATCTCCAAGGGGTTCACAGCGGTTTTGTTGTTTGTAGACCACTTTACAAAATTCTCCCTGTTTATCCCGTGCTCCTCCTCCATTACTTCCAAAGAGACTTCCCACCTATTCTTACATCATGTATTTTCAATGTTTGGCCTCCTGCAGGAAATTGTCAGTGACCGCAGGCTTCAATTTATAGCTGTTTTGGAATGTGCTTTTGGCAATCTTGAAGATTACTCCCTTCTGCTCCAACACATAACATCCACATTCAGATGGTCAAACTGATAAGTCAACCAGATCCTGGAGAAGTACCTGCGGTGCTACGCTTCAGCTGCTCAGGATACCCGGGAGGACAATCTTCACCTCGCCCAGTTTGCGTACAATAATGGAACACATGCGTCCACAGTATTCTCCCCATATGAAGCAACCTTGGGTTATAATCCTTCTTTTTTGGTTGGCCCATGCCTCCTCCCAGAGGTCCCAGCAGTAGCGGACCACGCTCAGCACATTTGGGACACGTAGTCCCTAGTTTGGGAGCACTTAACCAAGTCAACAATTAATTACAATTGGTTTGTGTATTGGAAGTGACTCCCAGTGCATGAGTTAAAGGTGGGTTCACACATCATGCTTGACACATGCCATTTGCAGATGCGGGTCCCATTGTGTAAGTTCTCAGGAAGCACTCAGGTCCCCATCTTGTGAAAGAAAACTTTATAAAAGGTGCCTTCTGTTCAAAAAGCCACCTCACATGTAGCAACATCCAGTCTTCCATGTCTCTCAGCTGTCCCCATTCAAGGGGGCAATTCCAGCGGACCCAGAACCCATTGTAATCAAGGGCGAGGAGGAAGTTGAGGTTAGGGGCGTCCTGGCCTTCCACCAATCATGCCAATCAATTCAGTACTTAGTTGCGTGGAAAGATTATACAGCCTATAAGAATAGCTGGGTTAGTGCTGAAACTGTGCCAACTGCTCAGAGCTTGTTAAGGATTTTCATGCTACTCACCCAGTTGCTCTCATCCTCCTCAAAGATCACCACGATAATGGCAATCAAGCTGCCAAGGCCCATATGAATGTGGCTCTTGCTCAATTCCCCAATGGAGTTGCCCCCTTTGGCAAAAGGGAAAGGTAATGTAAGTCTGGGGGAGCGCCCTCACTGTTTGACTGGTTGGCGTTCTTGTTATCTACAAAAAAGGGTCCAAGAAGGGCAGCTATCCCTTTCGACTCACAGGGCATCCTCTCCCATGTGGTAGACGAGCAATGGGTAACAGCTCTTTCATTGAAGATAAAGCCACCTGTTCCCCACAATCTCTTCCACCAAATTAGTATGGCGATTTGAGGGAATTTGCGCCAAAATAATAGAGAGTTGGCATCATCATGGGGCAAGAGGTCCTCATGAAGTCAATGGCAATGAACCCTCGAAATAAGGTCCAAGTGCCCCAAACCCTTGGCAACAAAGCCCACCAGCGCATACATTTGGTAAATGGAGTCTCAATTGTCAAATCCTTGGCAAAACTCGCCAATGGCATCAGGCCATTAGAAAATGTTGTCTCTGGTTTGAAACCTGCCCCAAAAATATTAGGAACAAAGCCTGACGGGCATGTACCTTCTAAGAAGAATGTGCCTAGTGTCAAATCTTCAGTTGAACTCACCAATGTAGTTGGGCCATCGTCAAAAGTCGCCGCCAGCTTGGAACCCTCCCCCACAAATATCAAGATATTTGTTCAATTAATCTCGCTTGTCAAACGGATGCCAAAGTGACCAGGTGCTGGCGGGTTGGGCACCCCAAACCTGTTCCTGACCTCTTGGAACCTCCCCTACATGGGTTGGCCTGGGGAGTTTCCTGTTTCCCGTCAGGTAATATGCCATCATGCTAACCATTTAAACTTCAGTAAAACCACAATTTGGGCGTCTGAGGATGAACTGACAGCGACTTGGCCCTCCGCCAACTCTCTAAAGTTGGTTTAAATTAAGTTCTTTTTCCTCCCCCCTTGCTTGAGGTTCGTCAGGTTAGTTCATTTCTTGAGTGCCTGATCCTGTGCTTTCCTATTCTATTCCCCAAATCAAAAGTCTATTTATGCAGTTGTAACACACTGAGGAAATTGACGGTCAATTTTTTTAACTTACAATTAATTAAAATCATTTATGCGCTCCAATTTATTTGATTTATTTTAAACTTTTCATGGCTGACCCCCTGAAAATCCTCCAATGTGGCCTCACAGGCCTCCCATCAACTGAGAAACCCCAGTCATTATAGTAACTCTAGCTCCTACTATAGTCAATTTGGCTTATCATGATAAAATCTCGTGGAACTCTTCCTAATTACAGAGACCATTCGCCAGCAGGATATCAGTATCCTGTGGGCTCAACTATTCCCTCTCCAGGCGAGGATCCACCCCCTCACCCAGGTTATTGTACCCAGTTCCCTTATAGGGAGCTATGAACTACCCAATCCAATCTTGCAACTCCCCACTCCTAGGCTACTGGGTCTTGAGCCACAATAGCCTGATTCTTGTGGGGTTCCCTTTTACGCTTGTGATCCGATGACCTTCACTTGTCTTTCACCTTTTCCATATACCATAATGTCATTCAAGCGACAATGCCCACGGCATTCTGGATCCCCTTTTGAGTGATTTTGCATCCTGACTGGCAGGCCAGTCTAAACATTATCTTCCATTTGCCCTGACACTCTCTGAGCTTCAGGTGCAGTTCTTAATTACCCCTGCAGGCTCCACTTCTATGATGGATAAATAACAGAGCATGGCCCTCTTGGACGCCATCAAAGGCAGTGCCCACCAGTGGTTGTGGAGCCTTTTGCATGAAGACATCCAGATTGGGGACTCAACTCTTTGATCTAACTGGTATCATCAGCTTTAAGGCGCCGGTGCCACGTTCCACTCGCTTAATCCAACTGTTTTCTATGGGTTCTGAAGCGTCCAACTTGGCTTCCTTTGTGACATCATTCTGCAAGAAAGCCCCCACCCTCAGATTACCACTGGAAATATTCAAGAAATATTTTTGCTGCATTGGATTTGGCATCCGTTAACCATGACATTTTGTCCACCCCAGTGAAGACAGTGGACCATATTGTATGGCGGCAACTTCCATCAGAGCGACGCTCTTCCAGAACCCCCGTGCAGTAGATAGCTCATTTGTAATGGATTTGCTGACAAAGAGACAGTTTCCTATCCTGAAGTTGGTGCTGTATCTGCTTTGGCCCTGATGGGTGTGGCGAACCACACATCTAATCAAGTAACCCACAATCCATCTATCCCCCAGTTGACGGGCGTACAGCCTGAGGAGACTGTGAGCCACCCTCTTGATCTGGATGACTTCCCTCTTACCAAGCCTGTTCTTCCACCTGATCCTATTGTCATTTCCACCTTGTCAGCAGAATCACGCACCATTGTCAATAAACAAATTTATGCTTATTTATTATTTTTTATGGAAATTTGGATAGGTGAGCACAATGTATCCTTTGAGGTCTGGTAAACATGGGTGCAGCATGAAAATTTCATGAGTTTAAAGCTTGCCTAGCATCTTGAATTGGACTTGGGCCTGGGTTCAGAGGTGATAGTTGCATTATTGGCCGCGCAGCTGTCCATTAGGGTGTTGCACCCAGTGCCTTTCTTAGTCCATCAATACAGCTTCTGTGGCCTGTTTTCGGTGAATCCTGACTTGGTGTTCCCAGACATCTTGGGTGTGGGATGGTGGCGGCTCCAGCAAGTAAAAATTCATCTATATTTAAACATTCTGTATATTGCCAATGCCCAGGTGGAGGGCGAGGTTCCTCTGCTCGATACTCTTTCCAAAACCTGGAGCTGTGGCTCCATAATGATGCTCGTGGAACCTGTGGGCCCTCCGCCAGATTTCCCTTCAGCGTTGATGGCCTACCAGAATATTTTCAATTTAGAAAAATCAAACCGTCTTCCATTAAAACCAAATTTGACTTGTCTTTTTGTATGATGGTGGCTGTGGTTAACGTCATTTTTCCCACTGTACCCTTACACAGTGGAATTGAATGAGGCTTTGGATGCATGGTTGGATGATATGCTCAAGAAAGGTTGTTATTTGAGGAGATATCCCCTATTGTCTCGACCATTGTCTTCACAAAAAAGCTGATGGGATGATGTTCCACTGCATGGACTACTGGCACCTGAATATTATCACGTTGCATGACCCCTACCCTATCCTTTGGAGCAAACCATTGGTCAGGCAATCGTTGTATCATGGATGTTTTAAAGTTCAACCTTTTAAATGCCTTTAACCAAATTCGAGTGGCCAAAGGCCAGGAATGGCTGGCTGCTATTTTGACAAGAGGAGGCATAATTCAGTTTCAGATAATGCAGTTTGGGCTTAAGAATGCCCCCTCAACGTTTCAGCCGATGATTGCTAGTGTTCTGGGTGACCTCATATTCAACTGCACGGTGGCATACATTGACAATATCCTAGCTTATTCTCCCACCCGTGAGCAGAACAAGAAAATCTAGAGTCGGTGATGTCCACTCTGCATAAGGCGGGCCTTTTTGTTAAGCCGTCAAAGTGTAAATTATATCAGGAAGAAGTTACTTTACTGGGTAACTTAGTTCTAAAAGATGGATATGTTTTACCTCTAATAAACTTGAAAACATATGTGAGTGGCCCACCCCCATGGCCCAGAAGCAGTTGAGGAGCTTTTTGGGTACCATAATCTTCCTTAAAAAATTCTCCTCTGCACTCTTGCAGCTGACCACGCCGCTGCACCTCCTTACAGATAAAAGGTTTCTTTTACTCTTGGACTCCTGAATGCCAAAAGGCGTTCAAATCTTTTAGGAGGTTTTCTTATTGCCCCCCATCCTTAAACATGTGGGCCCCACTAAACCATATATTGTAGCATGTGATGCATCTTCCACCGCGATGGGGCTGTTCTTTTTCCAAGAGCGCGACAGTTTAGAAATCCTGGATGCCTATTTATCCCATAAGTTTACTTATATTGAGCAGTCCTGGGCCATCTAAGACAAAGGGTTGGCCTCTGTGGCATGAGCCCTAACTCACTGGCGGTACCTTTTGCAGGGTGCTCAACATGAGGTAGCCACACGAATGGATCACCAAGCTCTCCTGTACTTTCACAAGATGCAGAAGTTGGTGCACCAACAGACTCAGAAATATCATGATTTATGAAGCTTCAACTTCAAGTACGTGTTTGTAAAGGGAGCGTTGAATGTGCTCCCCAACTTTTTGAGTCATAACCTAGCGCTCTGTCTGGAGGAGGCAGGCGAGAGACCTTATCACAGTAATACCACCAGACTAAATTATAGCTATTGCTTCTATTGCAATTTTAGTGACAGATTTGGGCTTGGACACGCCCCTGGTTTTAAAGTTCCGGCGGCCCAAACAGCTTGTGCGGGAAGGGTTGGAGCTGTTGGAGAAGATAGCACTCCTGATGCATAAGCACTCACTCTATTTCTTGGTTGGGTCTTATTCAGTTTAGGTCGCGCTTGTGAGTACCACCCCACCTTTGCGACAGAGGCATCCAGGCGCACCATAACTTATGCTGTGGTGCTCCCAGATAATAAGAAGTGTCTCACCTGATCATGCAGACTTATAACTGGCCAGGCTATCAAAGAATATCCCAACATGGATCACAAATTGTGTGGCATGTACATGGTCCAAGCCAGTTAGATCAGGAAAGAATGGTCTCCTCCACACCCTGCAGCAGGAGGAGAGGCTATGGACTTCTGTGTCTGTAGACTTTATAGTTGAGCTGCCAAGCTCCAATGGGTTCACTGCTATGGTATTCATAGATTGCTTCACCAAATTTTCCCTCTTCATACCCTGTTCCTCAGCCATCGCCTCCAAGGAAATGGACAGACTATTCATGAAACATGTGTTTTCCATGTTTAGGTTGCTGCAGGAAATCATCAGTGACTGTGACACTCAATTTGTGGCCGATTTGGAACAAACTACTGGTAATTCTAGAAGATCAAGCTGTGTCATTTGACCACATACCATCCTCAATTAGATGGCCAAACTGAGTAATTAAATCAAATTTCAGAGCAATATCTCCATTGTACACCGCGGCAACTCAGAATACTTGGGAGGACAATCTTCCGCTCTCTCAGTTTGCATGTAACAATGGAACCCATGCATCTACAGGCTTCTCTTCCTATGAGGCGACTTTAGGTTATAAACCTTTGTTTTTGTATGGTCGTACCTTTTTCTGGAGGTGCTGGCTGCAGCCAACCATGAACAGAAAATCTAAGCCACCCAGTACTTGATCTGTGAACAACTAACTAAGGCTACTTGTGACTATAATCAGTTTGCCAACTGGAAACGCCTTTAAGTGCACATAATAAGGTGGGGTCACATGTTTTGTTGGACACGCACCACCTGCAAATTATGTGCACTCTTGCAAATTTGCAAGCAAATGTTCTTTGCCTCATTTGGTAGAAGAGGACCTGGGTAATGGCGCTTTCCGTTTGAAGTTGCAGGCTCATTGGAAGCAACATCCCATGCTACATATATCACAGTTGTTACCGTTCAAGGGCCCAATTCCACCGGAACCTGAACCAATTGAGATTGAGGGGTCAGAATAGATGAGCTCGACGCTATCTTGGCTTCTCATCAATTGCAGAAAATTAGTTCAATATTTAGTCACTTGGAAAGGTTATCCCACCTATGAGAATATCTGGATTGGTGCTAGGGACTGTGTGAATTGTTCTGCGTTAGTCAAAGCATTCCACTCTGCTCACCCTAAAGCTCCCCGCCCCCCCTCAAAGGTCGCAACACAAATGTACATCAAGCTACCAAAAGCCCATATGAATGTCACCCTTACCCAGTTTTCCAGCAAGGTGCTCCCCCTCTTGGAAAAGGAAAGTATAATTTAAGTTCAGGGGAGCGCCCCTGAACTTGTACTGGGAGGCGTTCCCATTTTCCACCAAGAAGGGTCCAAAGAGGGTGGCTTTCCCATTCATCACACAGGGCGATCTCTCCCATATGGTAGATGAGCGGTGGGTTATGGCCTACCCTCTGAAGGCTCCTCCGCCCATTCCCGTTCTGATGACTGGTTATTGATGCAGCGTATCAAGGAAGTTTGTGCCAAAGTTGCAGTGGAAAGTGACTGAAATGGGAAGAATAAAGTGAGTCCCTTCCAGACACCAGGATGGGAATCCAGCAAATTTTATACATGCTGGATCTGAATTAAGTCGGACTTAAACAAAACTCTTAGAACTAAAATTAATAATTTTAGAATAAAAGTAAAAATTGGTTTTTATAAATTTTTTATTAGTTGCGGCAAGGAGAAAAAAGGTGAACCCTTTTATGATCTCGCTGCTTAGTATTTAACATAACTCAAGCCTGAAGTGAGATATGTGTGAAATTCATTATAAGCTTTGAGCCTAATTAGAAAATAGGGGGGGTTTGACCTATTGGAGCTTTAGAAACTGACCTTTCTTTGATAAATCAGCTGATGGAGGTTCAATCATAGGCAAGATGAACCCGTAGGGTAAAGATTTAATATATTTTATCAATCACCATGAGGGAAAATAGTTTCACCTTGTGGGACCCCCTTCAAGTCTATAAAAGGGGGTGGTCCCCAATTAGGTGTTTAAGTAAACTAGAAGTGGGCTGGGGAGAGTCCTATGATGGACTCCCCTAATTTCGCCGCATAGTCATTGAAATCTGACTAACCAAACTGTATTATTTTCCCATAAAGATTTAATAAAAGTGTTACCCTGGTTTGAGGGGTTCCACCAAGAATTGGCCAGGGTTTTTTGGATGATATTACTGTTATACCTCAGAACTGCTCTTCCTGCACTATCAGACTTATTGTCCAACATTACCCCCTTTCAGACTATTTTCGCTCAAAACACTCTTTTCTCAAAGCTGAGAGGGAAATTGTCTGACATCACTCCCCCCAAAAATGTTGGGGGGAGAATAGGGCCGTATGAAGCAGCCATTTACAAGTTTGATGATAATCCCTGTAGCCAAGGATTTGATATTATACTCCGCAGCTCTCTTGTAGGTGATGACAAAAGGGCCTTCCCAGTTTGCGCCAAGCTTATCACTTTTAGGAGTGATGCGGTAATGATAATACAGAACCAGGTCAGACACTTAGAAGGAAGGTAGGTGGGTTTAGAGCTCATTGGCAGCCTGCCCTTCTTTAGTATTCGTTTTGGCTAGATTGTTCATAGCCTCAGATTAAAGTTGGATGATGCGCTAAGCCAATCTTCTCATGGCTTTATCAGGTTCCTCAACTCTAGAGGAGAAAGCATCTCTAGCTAAGAGGGCAGGTATTTCTTGTTTATGCCCATACAAGACATATAATGAGGACATTTTCAGGATCCTTTGATAACTAATCCGGTAGGCCATAAAAGCATTGGATAGGAATTGATCCCAGTGAAGTGGATCAGAAGATGCCATTTTTCATAGAATGGAAGCCAAGGTTCCATTTGCTCTCTCCGTGGTCCCGTTGGTAGAGGAACTATATTCAGTTGAGAAGAGTTGTTGGGCTCCCATGGAGGTAGCTAGGATTTTGACTAATCTAGAGGTGAAGTTCTTAACATTGTCGCAGAGTAGTACTTGGGGACAGACATGACAAGTTAAGATGCTTTGATGTGGAACGTTGCAGTGGCCTTGCCGTTTATGCTGGGAGAGCCACGGCTTCAATCCACTTAGTAAAATAGTCAATGGCTATGAAAATTTAGCAATCTCACCAGTAGTCTGCGGGAGGAGACCTACTACACCTAGACTGATGGTGTAGAATGGTTGTTGGGGGGTAGTTGGTTGATATCAGTACCTATTCTTAAAACTAGACTGCTTCTTATAAGTGAGGCAGGCTTCCAAAACTTCAACAAGATTTTCCATGATTCCTTCCCAATGGTACCAATCCCTAATCCATTCATAAATTTTCTTTGCTCCCCATGACCAAGGTTAGAGTGAGCTTCCAGGATAGAAGGTACACTTTCTTTGGGCCGAAGGTAAGGCAGCCACTTTGCCCTCACCTGCTTTTACAACTTCCCACTCTCCAATTTGGTGTTGTAAGAAAGCCGGTCTAACATTTTTTGGACAGACTCATCCTCATCCTCCCAGTCATTGGGGATCATTAAGAGGTCTTATAATCTCTCCGCCTCACTATTATCCAGGTGTAGGACTGTCAGCCGAGTTAACCCATCAACATTCACATGATGGGTTCCAGCATGATGTTCAATTTTCATGTCATAATACTGGAGGTTTAGAGCCCAGTGGGCTAACCGGTCATTGGTATTTTTCATGTTCTGTAACCATTCAAAGAAGCGTTGTCCATTAACACAGTAAAGGTAGTCCCATACAGGAATGGGCGGTAGTGCTTCAGAGCTAACAAAATGGCAAGGCACTCCTATTCCATGATGCTGTAGTTGCGTTCCGCCTTTGACAGCAACATACTGAATTAGGATACAGTATGATCTGCATCATTTTTATCCAATTGGGCTAATATTGCCCCACGGCATAGTCTGAGGCGTTGGTAAACAAATAAATGGTTTACCATAGTCAGGGTGCCTCAAGATAGGACGTTGTTGCAGCAGATGTTTCAGAGTCCTTAAAAGCTGCCCTCTGTTCAGCACCCCAATGGAAAGGGGGTTCTTAGTCAGTAGGCGGATGAGGGGCTCACTGAGTTGGGCGAACTTAGGGATGAACTGATGATAATACCCCATCATCTTAGAAGTACCTGAATATCCGTAATTTTTAGTGGGAGGCATTTTTGAGATTGCTCCAACCTTAACTGTATATGTTGGATTTCTTTCTGAGAGATGGCGTGTCCCAGAAAATCTAATTTCTTCTGGAAGAAGGTGCACTTGGAGGGTTATAACTTGATATTTGACTCACGTAAGCGTTGAAACACATCCTTCAAATGAGTAAGATTTTTGGTGAAGGTCTTAGAGAACACAGTGATGTCATCAAGATAGACGATGACGCAACTTAACTTTAATTCCTGCAAGATGTGATCCATGGAGTGCTGGAAAGTTGCAGGTGCGTTGCACAACCCTTGAGGTAATTGGGTGGTTGGACGAGACTCTCAATGCAAATAAGAGCACATTTCTCCTGGTTTTGGGGAAAAAAGTCCATTTTCCAATAGCCACTAGTCAAGTCCATTGCGGAGAAGAAATTAGGTCTGGAGAGTTGTGCCTGGGCTTCATCAATGTGGGTAATAGGATAGCTATCCTTTTTTGTGAGTTTATTTAATTTGCGGCAGTCTATGGCTACCTGATGACATACACTCTTCTTTTTAGTTTGCAAAAAGGGTGAAGACCAAGGGCTGTGTGAAAGAACTAGTAATCCCACATTTAGTACCTGCTTGAGTTCTGTCATCATCTGATGTTCTTCCACCTTGGACTTGCGGTAAGGTTTTGGCCAAATAGGACAGTTTCGCCACCTTATTCTCTGCTTTCATAACTCTGGGGATTTTAAACTTGGGGCGTCAAAAGGTGTAATCTGTTGCCACAGATCTGACACTAACCATCTAGGCTTAAATTTTCTGAGAGCTGTAAACTTGACACTCGCATTCCAACTGTGCATCTTCTTTAAAACTAATCCTGTGTATGTTGGAATTTTCCCTTGACCCAATGGAGCTTATCTCAACCTCTTTCTTTACAAGCCTAATCTTACAAGGAGTCCTTTACAAAACGAGTGTCTACAACTGTAGTTTATCAAGACTGGTTACTTAAAGTCACTACTTTTTTACTTAGTCAAAGTGAAAAACCAGATAAAGTACAAACTTAAGATTCTGTGTTATAGACTGTTTATTTAAGATAAAAACTTAATATTTTTATATTAAAAACTATAAAATTGGGATGTAAAATAATAAAATGAGTGATAAATTGAATAGTGGATTAAGAAAATATTGAATCTTCTTCAGGAACTTCGGTGCAGTCTCTTATTTAATTAATTTCTCCCTAGGGCACTCATGTTCTCAAGTTCCTGAATTTGTGCACTGTGGCAGTGTGTGGAGCCGCGGTATCAGGGTCATTGGCTCCATAGCTCCTATGCGCTTTGGTTGAGTCCAACTTTTTATTACCATCAGTGGACCTAATTTCTGGTTTGTTTGATGGCACTTTTTTTTTGTTTCATTTGATTATCTTTTTGGTGCACTGTTCTGTACCTAAATCATTCTTTCTTATTTTATCTTTTTCCTAGTTTTTATCCTGAATCCAACCTAGGAGAAGTGTCAACAAACTGGAAGGACCAAATCTCCAGTTTGTATATAATCCTGCCTCAAATGAAGTTCCCAATTATGAAGGAAAAATTACGCCCAAAATTGGCCAGAAGAGTCGAGGCGAATTTAATAGGCCTAGTGAGTTAGTAGATGGGTCAAATCCTGTAAACCACAGGCATTATTGAGGATCAACCATCTGGAACTTCAGCCCAAATAGTCGTGCAGGATATTAATTTCCAAGTGAGCGATCCTCAGATTTTGACAAATCTATACCCAGGGATATTTTCAACAAGGGGTAATGAAGCAATTGAAGCAGGTGAGTCAGGCACATGAGACTCTTCAGCAATAGGGGTGCCTATCCCTACGCTAACATCTCTTTTCCATGATCCTCAATAACAGTTTCTTTTTTCAACACCCAGTCTCATAGAGCCCAACCTTATTGTAGTAGGCACAGCGGGGACGTTCAGACTGCTTGGCTTTTGGTTTTTTCTCATCAGGGCCCATAATCTGAAGGGTCACCTTTTGTCTTCAATAACCAGGACCCAGGGCTTGGGCTTTTGATCCACAATGGCCAAAAGCGGGGTCTGGATACTACTCCATGAGAAACTTCAAGCTTGTGGAAGTCAGCGACATTTAGAAGAGTCTTTTTATATCATGGACGTTGCAGAAATAGCATTTGACTGAAGTGATGTGCATTGCCAAAGGAGGGTGAGATGCCAACCCAGTCAAGATAGCGGCGACAGCGTTTTCCAAGGTCAAAACCTTAGAAGTTAACATATCTGCGCTTTAATATAGAACCTTTCTGCAAAAGCAACCACTGACTCTTCTTTTCTTATACTAATGCGCATGAAAGCTTTCTTCTTCATGCTCAAGCTTTGTTTTTGATCCAAACTTGTCAATGAGCGCATCCTTAACCTCGGATCAGGTGTTAAGGGCATCCATATGAGGCGCCATCACCTCCTGGGCCATGCAACTCATAAAAGAAAGAATATGATTGACCTTCTGATGGTCAGTCGCTCCTTTCATAGCGGCTTCATAGACATAAAAAACTGAAGCGATGCTAACTTGCCAGGGATAAACTTGTCCTTAAACTTTGGTTTGAACGAAACATGGTCACCTCAGTGAGGGTATGAACTGCAGCAGAATCTTTAACGTGTTCTTTGAGCAAAGGTCCAACTTATCAAAGGAGCGGGAGAGCTGATTGAGCTGGTCTTGGATAGATTTAATAGTGGTTTTCATGGCGGTGGCGGGTTTTTGTGAGGCGGATTCACATAAATCCAGTCTGACATCTATCCCCAGCTTGTGAGTTTCCAGTTCTTCAACCTGACTCTCCAGTGCCTTGACTTTACATGGAGTTGTGACACAAGAGAGCTTAGGTTTTGTTGGTCAACTTCCACCACCCCCACGCGCTTTTTGAGCTCCTCTTTCATCTGTTTACACCATTTGTCGCTAGGTGGGTGGGAGCCTTTCACATGTATTTCACTTTTATTCAATTCCTAACTGCACTCAACCTGCATCAAATGACTATGCACATCCTTCAACAGTGTGGGCCTTTCAAGAGAGGTATTGACTCCTTGAGCTTCTTTTTCACACTTGCTAACCCGTCAGGATAAATATTTGGCAATCTCAAGAGATGCTTTAAGGGATTGCTCCTTTTCCAGTTGAGCAACCTTGACCTCTAGAGTGGGAGTAGCCCTAGACAGTTCTTGCAACGGACGCCACTCAAGTTTCTCAATGTGGGACAAGGCTTGAGCTAGTTGCTGCTCCACCACAGCCACATGTTGTTCATCCCTGGGTTGAGGGGTGGACACATGCACCAAGAGGTCGCGGTGAGTTTGCTCTTCATGTTCTTCAAGATCCTTGACAAACACCTCAATTAGAGAGCAGGTGCTAGCGGCGGATGCATTTAGCTCATCCCAGAAGATCTTGATAGCTTCCTCTACATACTTTAATGCTCCAGTATCCATGGTTATGAGCCGCTCATACAACTGAATAATAAATTTTTGGTTTTCCTCCACACCAGATTGCGATGTTCCAGTATAGGTTCAGAGGTCAGATTGTATGTATTATCATATGCCAATCTTAGAGCATCATGGTTTTCCAGGTTGCGGTGCAGCTCTTCATGATGGACGGCTAACAGGTGTATCATATGGAACAATGCAGGATGGGCAAATTTGCGGACATAGGCAGTCAGATTGGTAAGCTGACTATAGGTGTCTGGAAGGGTTCAAGTCTCATAGAGGTATATTAGATGGTCTTCTACAGAAGAACCTCTTTCTCATGAAGCAATATTTCCAGGGTTAATATGCCTTGAGTTAGATATCTCACATCTTCAGCTGCAGGCCAGGTAAGGCGGTGAGAATCTGGTATCAGGATTTATATAAACTTCTCTCTTTCAAACAATAAGGTTTAGGGGCTATCCATACAGTCATCTTCTGCCCCATCTCCGTTTCTCACCCAGCTAGTAACACTTCCAGCAGGTGCGCCCTCCATTTTGGTGATAAGTAAATGTGTGGTTTAAAGGATACCCTGTAGTGAGCACCACTTTGTGGGAATCCAGCAAGTTTTATGCTCGCTGGTGCTGATTCAGCCAGATTTCCACAAAACACTTAAAACTAAAATTTTTACTTTTTGAAAAAAAGGAAATTGTTTTTTATAGGTCTTTTATTAGTTGCAGCAAGGAGATCAAAAGTGAACCCTCTTATGATCTCGCTGCTTAGTATTCAACCCAACTCAAGCCTGAAGTGAGATAGGTGTGAAATTCATTATAAGCTTTGAGCCTAATTAGTAAATATGGGGGTTTGACCTATTGGAGCTTTTGAAACTGACCTTGCTTTGATGGATCAGCTGATGGAAGTTCAATCATAGGCAAGATGAACCCGTGGGGTAAAGATTTGATATATTTTGCCAATCACCATGAGGGAAAATAGTTGCACTTTGTGGGACCCCCTTCAAGCCTATAAAAGGGGGTGGTCCCCACTTAGGTGTTTAAGTGAACTAGAAGTGGGATGAGGAGAAACCTCCAATGGACTCCCCTGATTTCGCCGCATAGTCATTGCAATCTGACTAACCAAACTGTATTATTTTCCCAAAAAGATTTAATAAAAGTGTTACCCTGATTTGAGGGTTCCACCAAAAACTGGCCAGAGTCTTTTGGATGATATTGTTGTTATTTACCTCTGAACTGCTCTTCCAACAATATCAGAATAGTAATTGTCCAACATTACCCCCTTTCAAACTATTTTCACCCAAAACATTCTTTTCTCAAAGCTGAGGGCAATTGTCTGACAACCAGGTTTGAGTTCCACCAGATCAATGAAGGAAATTAACTTCCCCTTTTGTGGAGAGGCCCAGTTCTGATTAATTTTGAAAAATTGCAAAAGAACTGTGGAAACCTTTGGCTCTTAAACTGATTATCATGAATCTGTTTCCAACCAATTGTGACTGTTCCTTTGTGGAATGGCCTTGGGAGGTCTCTACCACCCATCAATAAAGACGCTGCTGCTCAGGCAGGCACAATCATAAAAAAACATGGATTGGGTGCCAGAGGTTAAATTGACATTAACTCAGTCTTCCACCAACATGGCCACATTGTTTTGAATAATTCCCAATTAGTTCCATCTTTCTCACTCAGAAATTGAGGCCTCACGCCCATGCACGCCATCTTATTCCTTAAGTGACTGAGTATTTAAGTAATAATCCCCAACAGGTATGTATGTCAGTCATTTTCTTTAGCTTATTTTGCAATAAAACACCCCTCACTGAATAGATCTGCTTACTGGAAATTTTTTCTTGGTATCCGCTGCAAAACCCCAGCCCCAAAAATGATGTTTGGGTTGCAAAATGACTTGGCCTTTGTGGCCATCATAACAACAATGTTGCCTAAAGTCATGGATTGGGCATACCATACTCAGGGCATCCTTAGCCACTTCCCACTTGCTAAAGCTATTCAGCATAAGAATCTGTCACTCTTGTTGTAGGCTTTACCTCCCCACTGAGTGAGGTTTCACAATCTCACCACCCACCCTCTTATTAACAACCCAGCAGTAGAACCCAGCCCCATTGTCATAGCACACCAGCTTTCTGCGCCCAAATATGCCAGCTCTACAGTGGTAACAACCTGGCTGTGCTAATTTTCTCCTTACCACCATCTTGAGTTTCCATTCATGGTCCACCCACCTCCTGTAACACCTTCAAGTTATCTGAGCAGCAGTGCTATGGCATTCTGGTTTACCTTCCAGGTGCTCATGCACCCTGACTAGCAGGCCAGTCTAAATATCATTTGTTGCTTTTATGACAAATACCATTAATCTGTTGAATCTGATAAAAACCACCAACCACTCAACCAAAACAGATTGAACCTATCATAGAAACCAATAGCTAACTGTGTACAGAAATCAATGAGCCTATTGAATCAACCAATTGCCACCAACTGTTTACTAAAGCCAATGAGCCCAATAATTTGATCAAATTACTATCTGCTTACTCAAAATTATTGAGCCTACCAAATTGACCAATTAATAACAAACTGCTCAGCCAAAATGATATAAAGATTGCCATTATACTTTATATTTTATTAATATATTCTATATATAACTTTAATTTATCTTTTTATAATTAAGAAAATGAAAAAGCCTAAGATAGATCCCAATGTTCATACATATTCGTGCCAAGTTTGGCTATTTTTGGTATATTTATTTGTTAGATAATGTATCCAACATATACATGCAATGATTTTTATTTTTATATATAAATAGTTATTTCTCAAAAATATAGAGATAGGGATATTTAAAAAAATAGGAAAAAATAATTAACTTTAAAAAACGCACTATTCTTTTTGTGAAAAAATGACTTTAAAAATATACTAAAAAGCACGAATAATTGATAAAGTATAATAATCAATAAAAAAAGCTTTTTGGAGTCAATGCTGTATTTCAAACTGACTTAGTTTTTTAAACCTTTTTGAAGTCAATGCTGTATTTCAAACTGACTTATAGTTTTTTGCTAACAAATACAAATTAGAGCATATATTGGATCAGGAGCAAGTGTGAACTATAAGCAACTAAGAAATACAGTGCTGGGTATATATATTATAAATAGCTATTATAAGTCAGTTAAAATATGGCACCAACTTTAAAAAGGTTTTTATTGATTAATCATACTTTATTAGCCATTTCATACTTTTTAGCGCATTTTTTTGAAGTAGGTTCTTTTTCCCAAAAAATTTGTTTGACTAACTGATTCGAAGGTAGCTTAAACTTTGAGTTCGACCAACCGATTCGAAGATGACTAAACCTTTTGGTTTAGATTAACCGATTCAAGGGCGGCTTAAATTTCTGGTTCGACTGACCGATTCGAGGATGTCTTAGACTTCATAACCTTTTGGTTCGACTGACCGATTCGAGGATGTCTTAGACTTCATAACCTTTTGGTTCGACTAACCGATTCGAGGATGGCTTAGACTTCATAACCTTTTGGTTCGACTAACCGATTCGAGGATGGCTTAGACTTCATAACCTTTTGGTTCGACTAACCGATTCGAGGATGGCTTAGACTTCATAACCTTTTGGTTCGACTAACCGATTCGAGGATGGCTTAGACTTCATAACCTTTTGGTTCGACTAACCGATTCGAGGATGGCTTAGACTTCATAACCTTTTGGTTCGACTAACCGATTCGAGGATGGCTTAGACTTCATAACCTTTTGGTTCGACTAACCGATTCGAGGATGGCTTAGACTTCATAACCTTTTGGTTCGACTAACCGATTCGAGGATGGCTTAGACTTCATAACCTTTTGGTTCGACTAACCGATTCGAGGGCAGTTTAAACTTTTGTTTTCTAACCTGATTCGAAAGGTAAAAACTCGGGCGCCGGTAAAATTATTATTTCACCACCGTATCAACCATATTGAAGTTTAAAACTTATCACCTTCCAACCAAACCTTACCGACTATAAGTTTCCAAGTACTCACTTTCATTTAATAATCTCGATCAGGCTTCATCTTATTAAACTTTTGTTATTAAAGTTTTAAAAACGATCCCTCAAACCCTTAACCTTGAATAAGGGATGGACGGCACCAACGCTTTAAAATCCCCCCACGAGGCCGGCCAACACCCCACGCTCACCCCCACCCCCAATTTACACCCCATGGAAGGTACCAACCAACCCTCAATGGATGCGAATCGGGTACCGGTATCCAACTCCGGCCATTTACAGCCGCAGCCGATAAACACCATTGCCAGCTCGACCCCTCACCAACTCAAGGAGAAGATCGAGGCGATAAAGGGGTTGACGGATAAGGTAATTGTTTACGCTCGTCGCTTAAACTTGCAATAGTTACACCGGATGAAGGCTGCGGTCGCGAAAGCTTTTGCCCCGTTGCTGAACTTTGAAACCTCCGTGAACGAGGGTAGGTTGGGGTAAGGTTTGGGTTGTAAAGCCGTTGGGAACGGCTCGTCTGAGAATTTCCTTAATCTTGGTCGGATGAGGGTCAAATGCCTGATTATCGAGTGACTTAATAGTAAATTAACTTTAGCTTTGATGAAAACCATCTATCGGTTGGTAAGTAGCGTTTGAGATGTGGTGAACGGCTGTAAAGGATACCAACCGTGTTTATAAATCCAACGGGTTCTATTGAGATTTGAGCCATATGGGTTATGTTTAGAAAGTCTGGTTCGGCATAGCTCCGATGATAACGGATAAGCTTTGCTCGGGAAGAGTTGGCGCTTTACCTTCATACGGGACCCATTTGGCTAGCTTTAAAAAGTTTATAGTTGTGGGTTTGGCTTTTAGAGCTTAGGTTGGATGGGAAAGTTGGCCTCATAAATCTTTAAACTAGATCGAAAGCGTAGAGGAGGGATCTAAACTGAGTTGATAGGTTTTCTGTGGTAGCCACATGTAGCTATTCTAATGGTTTGCTTAGAACCCTTGAGTTCTAGATTTGGATGGTGCCCATATGATCCTTGGATACTTGGGGTTTAAACTTTCATTACTGGCTACTCCTTTATCCTATCCACGTGGTTGCTTATAAGTTTGGTGGTGGTCTATTAACAGTTTCTACGAGATTGATTTGAGCATATTACAATTCGGCCATTGTAGGAAACCGTGATAAAAAGCTTATCATAAAATAGTTCCACCCGAGATCGAGGCTCACATCCGGGCCGCCCAAGCTCAAATTGACGACTATCGAACCGCGTGCCAGGGCCTAGCAGGTACTTGATCCACACCCCCTAAACCTTTCCAGGGTTTATTCAGGAGACGGAAACCCACCTCAACCCTAACGGGACAATGTTCGTCGCGGTGAAGAGGAAGCCGTACTGCGTTTGATGAAACTTCTAACTTTACGGAGAACCTTTCAAGACGAGTGTCTTCAGAGGGATAACTCGTTTGATAGGGATGTGAAGTTTAGAAAAGGGTCAAACCCAGTCCAACTCTTTACCAGGTAGTCTCCCCCCTTACTCTAAGCTTTAGCGACTCGCCCCGTGAACGCTTAAAAGCCAAATCCGTCAAGGTCAACGCTCTAAGGAAAAATCCTCCCGCTGGGTAATTCGCTTGGCTAGTCAAGGCTAAAAGGGTATTAGGCCCGTAACTGGGATTCGGGAGCTCACGGATAACTGGAACGCGGTCTACTTTAAAGAAGCGATCCCAGCTGGCTGCTTCCTATCTGAAACCGACCTCTCCACCCGATACCGGAGCATCGAGGTTTGGTGCCCGAATAAAACTAACCTACAAGCTCAAAGTTCTCAACGAATTCACGGCGGTCATCTTGATCCAAACCTCCATTGCGGACGCCACAAGGCGCCTCTATAAAATCAACTTCTTCTCCACCCAAGAGCAGGTATTTATACGCCTATAACCTTACCCCAATTATGAGACGAAAGTTTTCGAGGAGTCCGAGCACTTTGTCTTCCGGGCTCTAACCCACGCCGGCGTAGAGCAGCTGCCGTTCCCCTCCAACGCCCCCAACACCTTTTCGATCCCAACCGGCGACCCGCTCCCGTTCCTCCTGGTAGGCCTCCTCCGCTTCAGCTGACCTTTAAAGGACTGGATCTACGCCTTCAAAGACCTCTTCACCACGCCGTGCGCGAAGTGTCGCAAGGTTATGGTGTTTACGCCCACCTCCCCGGCCAAGTTCCTCCCGCCCATCGTTAGGCGGTACGAGCCGACCTCCCATAGCTTCTTGCCCCTCCATACGTGGTGCGCTCACGTGACGCCGGCGCTTAACCCTTAACTGGGTTCTATACTTTGAAAGGGGGGTATATAAACCGCTTTAGACCTCTGACTCTATTTCTGTTCTGTTTATCTCTTTAACTGATACTCTGAACTTCTTTGATATCAACTACCACCCATAGCTTTAACCGGGAGCTGGGGAGCAGCCTTTGGTCTTTACCTCCTACCAACTTTTAAACCACCACTTCGAGTTGCCCCTTTTTCTAGTTAACATCGATAGGTGGATACCCACCTTTACAGCTAAACTGGCAACCTTCTACGACTCTGGATACCGAAGGGGTGTCAGAAATTGGGTGCTAAAATGATAATCAAAGCCGAGCGGTAAATGATTTCAAAATCCCTCAACCACCACCGCGTTAACGAGGCTTACCTTTCTCATGCTGCTCTAAACCCATAACCCCTCACCTAGCACACTAAACTTATAACGAGGGGGTTCAAAATAGTAATGGAAAATTCTTTTGGAGTGTTCACCCCTATGCAATTAACCATTAAATTTATGATTGGCCAGGTCAGCAACTGGGGCAATAATTTATAGATAAAAAGGTCCAGTTTCATGAATGCCCAGTGCTGATATAACGATTAACTGGGTAGTCTAAGTCCAACTCCAAGGGATTAACTGGACCAGTATTTTAATATGGTCTCAATTTTAATTTCAATGTCAGCCTATAGGAGATGGGGATGGTATAAGTAGTGTTGACACTGAAGCTGATGGGAGGCTAGTTTGATCTTAAACGCTATAGAGTTTGGCAGTATCATTCTAACCATTAATGCGGATCCTTATTCCATTTATTTTACATTTCCCATCCCCTCACCTTTTAGAGGGGGGTAGCCATAGGAAGGTTGGTAGTCGGTTGTTCAATGGTGATAGAACCTCTTGGGGTACGTACACCAGAATTTTTTTATGAAGGGGGTTGAGTTTTCAGCTATCACCTAACCTATACCAACCAAAGTGATACCCTACTCAAAACCCCTCTTGACATCTGTAAGTTTTTTAATCCCCAAACCCAATTGCTGTCAATTAAAAAATTTGATGCGTTGAGATATACCATGAACCCGGCCTCCGCTTTAGCTTTCCTGGGTTGGTTGGGCTTACCCATGAAGTATAAGTTTTAATCAATCCGTTAACCCAACTGATGAAATCGATACTGGGCATCATAATTGGCTAGGCCACTGGGTTTTGTTCACTACAATAGGTAATCAGTATAGGTTAGGATACCTTTTTGAAAGGATGCAAAGCCTTGTAATTGACAAAGGGTCTTTTATTACTCATATGAAAAGTTCTCACCATGTTGTAGTCTCAAGATCTCTGCCAATGGTATAAGGGTCACAGGTTTGTTGCAGGGTTCTATGTTCCCTGTAACGTTGAATACTGACATTTATGGAACATCCTATCTGTGGTGGTGTCAAGGCTTAAAAAGTTACTTATCATTTAATCTGATATCTTTTGTACACCAGTCCCTTCTATTTATACTCTATGGAGTTCAAAGATTTGAGTGATGTAAGGGTAAGGGTAAATTAGCTGCGGTTTGAAATCTGAGATCAACTGGTATTATATTAAGAAGCATCTGGTAGGGTTAGTATATCAGTAATTGGGGTATTAAAAATTGATATCCATTGGTCTAATACACATTGAGAAATTTCTATTTGCTAATAGTAATAAAAAGCATAATTCAACAACAAGGCTACACAGCTGCAGGTGTGAGATAATGGTAAAATAAGTGATGTGTTTACACCGGTGTGGGGGTGATGCCATATTTCATGTCATAATTCTGGTTTATATTGTGGGACAAAGGAGAGGTAAGAAAGGCAAAAAGAGTCAAGCTGGCCGCCCTCCCAGATCTCAGGTACAAATTGGATCAACGATAAGTAAAGCTAAATAGGCCCAGGTTGATGCTGATATTGTGCATGATGCAGCTCAAGGTGTTATATCAACGCTGGTAAATATCACAAAGCATTGTTTAAATAAGGATGGCTCAGTGAATTTAGAGTTTAAACAAGGCTTAGATTCGTTCTTAAGGTATAATGTTACCTAAGAGGCCAATATTCATCCCTAATTCTAAGCCTTGAGCTTATGCATACTTGAGATAGGAGACTCCATTAATGGGATTCATTCACTGTTGGCTAAGAAATTGGATCAAAGCCTTAACAAAAGGATTCTAGCCCATTACCCCAATTTTATCTAGAGCTAGGTGGGTTGAACCAATCTCTCAGTTGGTCATCTTCCCTTTGAATAAACTATTATCTTAATAATAACTAAAAACCTTTTGATCACCTTGCCGTTTACCTCCTTATGGGGTCATTTTGGTTTTTATATATAAGCTATGGAGGGTTTGACACTGCAAGGTGGGGTTATCTACTTTTGTCAGTAGTCTTTTCTTGGAGAGTTGGAGAAACTCTTTTACAGGGGAGATAAAAATAGTAAATAAAGATATCAATATACACCAGTGCAAATGAGGTATTGATATATATCATCTTTAGGAACTGTTAGTTTTTATATTAAATTTTTATTACAGTAGGTTGTTCCCATGTATGGTCAAAATATCTTGCAAAACAATGATATCAACAACAAACCTCATAACAGGATAAGCATACTTTGTGTCAGAATCTAACCAGATGGAATCTTCCAATGATTTATCATTATTTGGGATAAAATTGTTATGAAAACAGCAGAAGAAGTTTAGACCAGCCTGCCAGTTGGGATGTGTAAGCACCCAAAAAGCAAGCCAGAATGCCAGAGGCATTGCTGCATGTATGACGTTGTATGGAGCTGGGCATTGGGAAATGATAAATTGTTGGTGCAGGGCAATCGTGAATAGCAACCTGAGAATGAACCAAATGGAGACTGCCTCAGACACTGGAGGTCTTGCTGTAGGGGGTGGTACCAAAGGTATGGTTTCTGCAAGGTCACCAATAGATGGGGTTAATCCATATGAGGAGACAAGGGGGTGGATCCTTCTTGGAGATGGTGGATGTAAGGCCACAAGATCCTAGTATATTGTTGGCAATAGTTTGTAATGACAGGGTGAACTGCCAGAAGTATCTAGCTCACTGAATTCAGTTTATGACGGTAGGGGCCATAGTAACCATCAATACTGGTAGAGCCCATCTAGTATAAGGACCAATGGGCCACCAGAGAAAAGCCATCGGGAATACAGCCAGAAGGATATCAATAAAATCAAAATTGATAGTTTTTGAGGCAAATTTTTATTGTAAAGAAAAGTGAAGAAAATTTTCCAAAATTTTTCTCAGTGTGATGCAACTGATTAGTGGTTAATTGGTACAGGGACAATCCAGGATTGAGACCTTCAATTTTGACCTAACTGGCAAATTATTTGGGAATGGGGGCAGATAAGTTCACTGGGAATCAACATCAAAGAATTTGATGGCAGGCTGAGTCACTGTCAGTTCAACCTCAAATGCCCAAACTGAGGCTTGACTGCATTTCTGACAGTTGGCGCAACGGCCTTTGGCCCAACAAGCAGCAGGAATCCCCCAGGGCCACCCCACATAGGGGCAGTCCCAATTGGTTGGGAATGGGTTCAGGATGCCCAACCTGCCCATACCTGGTCACTGGGCCATTCGTTCAGTCAAAAGCATTGCATCAGCTGCAACGCCTGATTTTCCAGAAGGGAGCTTTGAACTCTCATTGATGGTGTTCAATGCTGTTGGAGATACAACTAGGATAGCTGAAAATACTCTAGATCAAGATTCAATATTTCAGTTTAATAAGATGGAGAAATCTAAAACTAATATTCCTGATCCTCAATTTGACCAAAGAAAGACTTTTTGGAGTTATTGACCTCCTATGATGGGTGAATCTAATCAACCTAAAGAAACTCATTAATTTGAGATGGCCAAGCAATTTGAAATAACTAATTATTTCAAAGGGGCTAGGCCTTGTTAAGAAGGTTGATTGCATCTAACTAGAACTCTATTAGATATGATCATCATGAATATTATACTAATAATGATAATCAACAATATTGGTCCTCTGGTAGGAAAGATCTTACCTCAGGTGGATCAAGGAAATCCTTGTAAAGAACCACTAAATTTTCACTATAAATATCACTAGTTTTTAATTAATAAAGTACCTCAATTCTCAACTCACATAGTTTAATTTTGGTCTATTTTTTTTTAGTACTAGATGGTCCCAACTTCAATTTTGGTCTATTAACATACAGGATTCTGTATATTCAATTGGCATTATCCATCGCAATGGAACTAATAACTTCATTGCACTTAAGTTGATCTTCACTAGAGCCATGGAACTAATAATCTTGTAGCATCATAGCGCCTGTTTATCACAATTTCTCATGAAATTCCAATAGATGCTACTACCTGCACATTGGGGATCATCCCTGATGATTTTGGAAGAGGATTAATTTTGATGATTACGGTGTTAGCTGAATTAAAACTGTCAGCAATTCTGGCTGATGAATCAGTCTTTGTCCCTTTTTAAATATGTGAGATCTGATCCTCAGGCTTATTTCCACTCATTTTTGGACAGATCGATTTCATTTTGGTGAACTTGGCACAAATTTCCCTGATTAAATGTACTAGTTCTGCCAAGGTGAGTGTGGGCACCAGGGAGGGATCTGAAGAGGGAGGGCTGTTACCCAGCGCTCGTCTACCATGTGGGTGAGGTCGCCCTGGGTAACAAGGGGTACAGCCACCCTCTTCAGTACTTTCTTACTCAAAACAGGAAAAGAGCCCAATCAACACACAGGGGATGTTCCCCTGGACTTACAAAAATGGCCAAGCATGGCAGAATGGCTCATCGACTGAATTTTGTGGTGTTTGTTAGATTTCTGGTTAGTTGCTCCTCAATTGGGTTGAGATGAAATTAGTATTCTGTCGAGTTGGGAAGTTAGGTTCAAGTGGAGCCAATTGGTGGCTCCAATTAGTATAAGGATCACCGGCGGCTAATAACTGAGGATGATTCAATTAGTTAAATTTAGCATATGTTGGCAGAATCTGAGTTTGATGCCAACTTCCATTCATGGCCCATTGTAGGAATTTCCAATGGAAAGCCAGTGTATTTGTTATTAATCATTTGACTATGATTTTGCTGCTAAATTGGAGTACCAGTGACTTATGCTGAGGATGCTCCAATTGTACTAATTATTTAATGTCAGCAGAAACTGACAATCCCAAGTTCAAGGCAGCCAAAGTTGTTTATGGTGTCTCATATTAATTAAATCAACTATTGCCTAAGAAAGGCGATTTCACAATTATTGACTAGAAGAGTTGCAAACATGCTGTTGGAGAGAAGCTGAGATATTCTGAGTTAAGTGAGCAACTGAAGAGGTTTCCAGCATAATAATCAATTTGAAGGTCAAATTCAAATTTGATGTTTATTTATATAAGTAACTAATATGGCTCACCGGTGACTGAAGGCTGAGGATGAAGCTGAAACTAATATTCAGACATCAGGAAGGACAGGGAAAGAGGGTCAATGCCAGGGATGAGAGTAGCACAGTGGAAGGCTGAGAAAGTGGTTGGCTGGAAAACCCTGTGATGAGCTGATAGGTCAGCGGTGGGTGCAGTAGTCCTTTTGTACATATTATTAATACCTGGCGCTTCCCTGTCAATAAACATTTCCTTTGCCTAATATACCTTTTTATTTAAGTTTATAATTTATTTCGTTGGTTGTGGGTTAGGCTAGTGGATCCCCAAATGGTGCAGGTGATACGCCAAGGGGTCAGCCAGTGCTGCTGCCCAGAGCCTAAGGTGAAACAGCAAGGGCTGACCAGTATTCATATTGGTTGGCCTGCTGACCAGCAGAGCCCACTATTGTTGGAAAAGTGATTTTCTGATAACCTGGTAAGTTAAATCCCACCTAATTTTTATCTATAAAATATCAGCCGCAGTCCAATTTAAGATTGCCAGAACTTGTTTTACCTTTATTGTAATATTCATACCTAAGTAACTTAAACCATCAGATGGTATTATATTGATAATCAAATATTAATATACTTAGTTAACCATATACATTGTACCTTAAGGATGATGGAATTAATTCTAAATTAATTGTTGGCTAAAAATTTACACCTTGTTAATAGTTTTTTTCAGATATTGCTTTACCCAGTATGTTATGCAAAGCTCAATTTTTAACCTTGTGGCATGCGTCTAACCTATACTGGCTAAACTTGTTGTACCATAGAGGTAGGATCCATTGGCAAAATAGGGATTTTAGAAGCTGCAATCTATCAATAATGAGATCTAAGCTGTAGACTTAAAATCTAATCATCTATTAATTTTACTGATGAGACTGGATGTGAGAGTCTTGTAAAAACCATTGTCCACCCCCTCTTTATAAATACAACCTTCAATTTTACACTTAAGAGATAATATATCCAATTACCATTACAAAGCATAAATTTTAGTCCATAGGTTTGACAAAGGGTGACAAAATCATATCCTAATGTAATGATTGAGACAATTCCCATCCAACATAGCAACTTATTTATAAATATAAAGTCCATTAGGGCACTTAACATAAAGTAACATCACTCTAAACAGAATTTAGCTTTCAGTAATCTCTATTATGAACTTTAGCATTGTTTTAAAATTACCTGAAGCCAATGAAACTGTTTGCTTAAATTCAAACCAAGCGCCCAAAACCTCAGAAGCCAAGATCATTTCTAAACCATAAGTAAATTTTGCTAGTTAAATTTATGTTGAATTCAAAAGTGCATAAAGAAGATGAATTTAAACTGGAGATCTATATAGTTTCGTCATCTAAATAAGTTATCAGAATACAATATAGCACAATTACATTTACATATAATTATTTCATGCTATTATTAAAAGGCATTTTGATGAAATATGAGATTCTATTCAGCCAGGTAATTGCCTAACTCCATACTCTCACTTTAACTGTAGTTTGCTATTTGGTACCATTCTTTTTACTTCTACTTTACACAGGTTTTTTATAACTTTGAACGAAATGCACATATCTAAAGTTGGATGTCAGGTATTTTATTGCTATTATAGTCTATGACTTGGGATTTTAAGTCTTGGGGAGCAACTCCTTAATCTTAATTGGGAAGAAATTCCATTCCATACAAAGAAGGGGGTGAAGAAGGCAGCTGTCCCTTTATGACCCAGGACAATTTAGCCCATGTGTGGATGATAGGTGGGTGATGGTGTACCCCCTCAAAGGTGCTCCCTTTCCCCCTTACCTCACCACCCAAGAAATGGTTCAGAATATTCAGGTGGTGTGTGGAGGTGACCGTGGTGAGAGACCATTGTTAGAGGGAAAACGATGGGCATCTCTCCCCTGCAATAATTTTGGGTCCCTATAAGGGGGCCAGTAAGTTAAATAAATCAAGGTGCAGCAGAATTGAGCTGGTTATGGTTTGATCACGTTCAAACCCCCACCAGGGTGCTCCTTACACTAGAAGAGGGGGGCCAACACCAAGGGTTTGAGGGCATAAAATCTATTTGATATTTAATAGGATCACCCCTATGTGGCCTGTCCATAAGTGCAACCAGTCACCCATCAGATGAAGCATTGTCAATATGCAAAGTAGAATCACACAGGGAGGGGAAATTTAGAGGCAAAATTTGAGTGTGATTCAGCAGGCCAGTAGTAGATCAATTTAGCTTCAGATTAGTTGCAAAATCCTTATCCAGCTAATTAGATGGAATTATGCTACCTTTAGTTTGTGCAGAACATGTTTATTCCCTAAGCCCCTCAGTACTTAAGACAACCGTCCCCCACAGGTATAGTTATCAGTCAATTTACAATATTTATTTGATAAACAATTTTACATAAAATTACCAGTTTAAGTTTTACCAATTTCTACAGCTGCTGCCTATCAAATGCCATGTTCCTCAGGTTGTGCAATGACTGGGCCATAGTGGATATCATCACCATGTTGCTGCCCTCTATCCTTGAATGGGGAATCACTTTAATGCCCTCTTTGGGATGCCCCATTTTTGGACGCTGTCTGGCGTCAGGATGTAAAAATGATATTAGAGATTATTTCTCCCTGTTGATTAAAGTTTTGCGACTTCTCCACACGCTAACAACTTGTTTAACCACAGAAAATTCAGGGCCCCGTGTAGGAACAAAAGAGCTAACAGCGGTGGAATCTGCTGCCAATGCGGCGGCCACAGCTTGGCTGTTGATAAGCATGGTATTAACAGTGGTTGTCAGCCGCCGTCCCATAATCAATTCTCTTACTGCCCATTATCATGTCATATGAATGGCTATACCCCCAGCATTCTGGTTTGCATTCTATGTGTTTATGCACCCCAACTGGAAGGCTAGTCACAATTTCACTGACTGACTCTGTGACAGGTATCCCTACCTAATTCATTCATGTTTTAATGGTGTAAATCAGTGCTTTACATTATATAAAACTTATCTACCTTATTTTCAGTATGGCTAGATCCTATGGAGGAATGGGTAGTTCCCAAGACTCCATTTTGGTACTACCATACTACAAATAGATTAAAAGTATTTTTTGCTTGCTTTTTTTTACAAGGAATTATTCAGATTTGGAAGTTATTAGGGAGCAAAATAAAAAACGATAAGATATCCAAACCAAACAGATAAGAATTAGGCTCCTATTACTGGTAAGGCTTTGTATAATATTCATCAAGTGGTGGTAAAAATCAATTTTAAGGTTTCTTGGCTTAGGCGTAAGAAGGTGAAGCACATGTTTCACTTCATATTAGCCAAGTTGTAGATACACCATCTGAAGATATGCAACTTAATTACAAGAGTTAATCTGAAGAGCAACTACGCTTAATGAATTCAGTGGATTTTTAAGTTTGATTGAACATGCAGCATGTCCAGATGAGTCCCAATATTTTGCTTGGTATTCTATCCTTCTTTAACTCAAAGTTTAACTTCAGTATAATAGTATGCATGCCTGTGACGGTCAAGGCGCTGCCTGACCGCCACATAGCCCTGACCCCCCTAAGATGGGGATCAGGGCTTGTAATAATATTAATAATGATAATAAAGTCATAGGGTTCAAGGGAAATGACCCTTGGAAATGGCATTCTGACGAATCAGATACCAAAAAAAATAAACTTTGGAGCAGAGGTGGCAAGGGCCCACATAAATGATGAGCAGGTCAATCAAAGGCCGCCAACCCAAAATTTGCTGAAATGAGAAATAATAATGACAATGGCAAAGGGTAGTTCAGTGAATCAGGGCTGCCAAGCTTAATTATGCCAAATTTGGAAGTAATGAGAGTTATTGGGAGCAGCATCCAAGAGAATCAGAAGTCATCAGAAAACTTTTAACGAGTTTTTAATCTTAAAGTCGTACACAGTAATTCTGAGCTCTGATTTGTCCTTGATGAACGAAATTAAATGTGGAAAAGTTTCTGTAACGCCTGGGGTACCCAACGAACGGTCTAGAATGGGCCTAGATGGGAATATTGGGGCCAAAATTCGCAAAATAGGCCCACAGATAGCCTGCTGCCCACAGACTCTGCAGGAACAAATTCCCCCATATCCCCTAATCCCTAACATAAATACAACAAGATGAAGGCGTTTAGGAGAACTTTGTCTTCTAATATATACAATAAAAACCTCAAAAATCAGAAATAAAATCATAAATCTTAAAAAATCATTTATTCAGATTTTGGAGGAAAGCCTTGTATTTTGAGTGAAAAATGGACCATTCCTCGGACTTTGACAGAGCAGTCACCTCTCTGTACGCTCTCTCTGGTGAACAGACTGTTCTCCTATGTGTGAGCATCATCCTTACCATATTCCAAGGATATTTCAATCACTAATCAAGCCAATAAAAAAAGGACCTGACCACAGCAGCACTCTCATGTTTGTGGGCCCTCACCTGGGCTCTTTTGCCCAACTGTTTTGTGGCAATGTGGAAGGACCCCGTTCATCACATTAGATGAAGTTCATTTAATCTCATCTCCTTTTTATGGGATGGGATGGGGAAACCATACGAGAGAGCCCTACATGCTTGATATGAGCACACAACCACTCTCCTGATGGTTATCTTTTCCATCCTGTTCCTACTAAGGGAAGCCACTCGCTTTCTCCCATCCTGAGAAAAATGCGTTGCTTATGTCTAAGAAATCAAAGCCACATCTGAGTTTAGGCAAGTACTGACCTTGGAGGAGTTGAGTGTAATGCATGGTACCTTCTCTCATGTCAGATTGCAGGCCTGCCTCACTGCAGCCACTGGGGGACAACAGCAGCGTCCCTCCAGATCGCCAGGTGATAGCAGACCTGCCAAAGAACCTGTCCATATGGCTCACTGACCTCTTGAAAACACATCTGGCCCTTCCAACCTCTCTGGAGGACTGCCTCCATTTTGTTGAAAGAGCCGCCACCCCAAATGACTCTCAGGATGCTGCCTGGTCAGCGCTATTGGCCCTCGGCCAAAGGAGAATGGCCATTAAGGAGTACGCTCAGATGTTTCAGCCCCTAGCCAAAGCTGCAAAAGTGACTACTTCTAAGCTCACACGGATGTTTAGACAGAATCTTTGCCAGACATCCTCACAGCTATGGCTGCTACCCGCCTGGGGGCAACCTTTGAGGAAGAGATCACTGTTGCCTCCCAGGTAGAGAACCAGCTAGCTTGGCCCAAGCCAGGACCTCTGTGCCTGGGAACCATGGTAGATTCCGCAGATGACGTGCAGAGTCAGAGCCCATCTCAAACCATGTAGGGCAACAAGTGCAGGTGGGCTCTGATGAAACTGCACCACGCTCTGTGGCTCCTGCACCAGCAACTCCCTTGGCTTGAACATCCCCACCTACAACCTTCGCCTGACCCCCGCTTGCATTTCTTCGCTCATTAAAGGAAATGGTTCCTCTTATCTGTTTATTCCGCTCACTATGAAGCTAAAGGAGAAGGGAAAAGGGGTCAGGTTAGAAAAAATGTGGGCGCTAGTGGACACTGGAGCTGAAGAACAATACCTGGACTGAGAGTTAGCCAAGAAATTGAAAGTAAAAATGCAAGAAAAGGGTACCATGTCTCTTGCGGACACCTCCAAGTCGTCATAGTGCTGGGAAATTGAGCCTAAGATCAAACTTCAACAGGGACTCCACCACTTCTATGAAGAATTTTGCGCTATTCAAAACCTGCCCCACCCCATCGTTCTGGGCATGAGATGGTGGCACAAATACTCTCCAAACTTTGTTCTGGAGGAGGGCCAGGTGACGCTTCACCCCAAGGATCAAGAATCTGTAACATTAAAATTCTTTACCTCGGGCAGGAGTAGGCCAGGCGTGAACTTGGTGCAACTAGGGGCGGAGATGGAAAGGGTACACGAGGAATTCAGATACTATGAACACCTGTTCCAGAGAAGTGTTGCCTCCACCTGCGCTCCACAGGGCCCTTTTGCATTCTTGTTCAAGTTCAAAGGGGACGCTGAGCTTCTGAAAGGAAGCCCAGTGTACCCCCTGAACCCCAGAGAAAGGGAATCCCTAGATCAGTATGTAAAGGATATGTTGGAGAGAGGGATGATTGTGCCTTCAAAATCACCAGTGGTGTCTCCCATCCTCCTGGTCTCCAAGGCCAACGGCGGGCTCCGCCCCTGTGTTGACTACTTCCATTTGAACGCCATAACAGAAATGTACCCCTATCCTATCCCGCTGATGGTGAGCATCTCTCAGATGGTTTCTGGAAGCCAAGTGTTCTCAAAGTTTGACCTGGCTGACACCTTCAACCAAGTGCCAGTGGTATCTGAGCACTGACAATATACGGCCTTCAAGTGTCACCTGGAGGTATATGAGTACAAGGTCATGCCTTTCAGTCTTAAGAACGCCCTAGTCATTTTCCAAAGGGCCATTGACCATGCCCTGGGAGACTTGATTGGGAAATGCTGTGTCGCATACATGGATGATATCCTGGCGTTATCCAAGTCTTGTGAGGCACACATGGAGGACGTCAAGAAGGTCCTCAGGGCGCTGGACAAGGCTAACCTGCGATTGAAGCCCTCCAAATGCAAGTTCTACAAGGGCTCAGTATCTTTCCTAGGCAACGTTGTATTCAAAAAGGGAACGGCCATCTGCCCAGACAAGCTGACAGTGATAAAGGAATAGGCGGCGCCAACGGATAAAATGGGGCGTGCAGTTCCTTAGGGGTATTGAATTTCATGAGGAGATTCACAAAGGACCTCTATGAAACAGCAGACCCGCTTACCTGACTAACTGGGAAAGTCCCCTTTTAATGGGGAGAGGAAGAAGAGATGGCGTTCCAGGGCATCAAGAAGGCTCTTCTCACAGCGCCAGTCCTAGTGCACCTAGACACTGACCGACCATTCATTGTGGAGACAAATGCGTCCAATTTCGCCATTGGGGCTGTCCTCTTGCAGACAGGGGAGGATGTTTTGGAGCATCCAGTATGCTACTTCATCAGAAAGATGCTACCAGTGGAATAAAACTACCCCATCTATGACAAGGAACTCTTGCGATAATCACAGTACTAGATGAGTGGAAGCATCATCTGTTGTATGTGCACCACCCGTTCACAATCTGGACTGACCACAGGGCCCTTGAGTTCCACAAGGGACCCATAGAATGAACCAGAGACAATCCCAATGGCACCTAGAGCTGTCACAATATGACTTCAAGATAGAATAGAAGCCTGGGGAGAGCAACTTACTCCCAGACCTACTTAGCCAGGACCTGAAAATGACCTTTGCAAAGGAGGAGCTGGACGTGTTAAACACGGCCACAATGCTCAAGTCCCCAGGTGTTTGCATTGATACAGGAAGAATGCTCTGACTTAACAAAAAGGAGTTGGATGGCCTAATTATGCACCAAAATTAGAGACAAAGTCAGGAAAGAGATAGAAGGAGTGGATCCCAGAGAAGGCTACAAGAATTATAGGAAGAATGGGGGGCCTCATCCTGCACCATGACCGCCTAATGTCCCGACGCTTAAGCTTCAAACCAAGGTAATGGAGTTATGTCATGACCACACTCTGGCTGGACAACCCAGTGTGGAAAAAACAATCGAGCTGTTATGCCAGAACTACTCCTGACCAGGCCTAGCAGGAACTGTGAGAAGGTATACTGCGCACTGCCTTACTTTGCCTGATTGAAGCCATCTAAAAGCAAACTTGCAAGGAAGTTGAAACCACTGCAGATCGCATGAATGCCATGGACATCCCTTAGTTTGGATTTCATCACCAGGATCCCAAAATTGGAGGGCTACAATACGTGTCAGCGCTACAGTTCTCTGGACTGGCGCCAGGGTTCATAGTGGCTTGAAGCTGGAAAATTGGAAATGAGCACTGAAGAGGAAATGGGAAAATATAGGTTAGTTTACCGAATAATTTATTAAATAAAAATGCTTCAATATTTATAGGGTGCATTGGGACTCAATGCCTTCAGGATCTTCGGAGCCTTATCCAATCAGTATCTTTACTAACCTTCCAGAAAGGCTTCCTTGAGGGCATCCTCAATGGATATCGTCACTCACCTGACTGAGAAGGTGGAAAGCCCGCTCCACATGACTCAGTACTAGGTAAGGATGATCCAGAAAAAGTTTTATCTTGGCTGGGATCAACGACCAATTCAGCACAGCCAGATTTGGAAGATGGGAATTCGAGACAATTGTTATCTTGAATCCTGATAAGGCCCCCTTCAAGATCCTGTCGGAGGGGGGAGTACAGCCAGAGGAACCAACCATGCTCTCAGTTTACAACAGTCCCTTGATTGATGTCAGCAATGGAGTATTTGGACTTCACCTCGTGTATAACTTTGTAGGGCCCAGACCACAGTACGTCAAGCTTGTTCTGTCAGCCTCCAGGTTGATGATGATAAAAGAGAATGAGGTCACCTAGTTGAAATTCTGGTAAGGAGGGTCTTCTGAGATTCAATCAGGATGTCTCTTCCAGTGGTGATAACAATGCCTTGAGTGTCTTGGGCTTAAAGCCAGACAATTTCCTTGGCAAGGGCCCTCATATTTAAATTGGCATTCTCAGGAGCGGAGGCTTCGAACAGGGGCTGGACGCTACTGGGTAGTCATGGGGCCCGCCCATACAGGGCTTTGAATGGGGACATTTTGATAAAATGGTGGTAGCTTACGCGGTATGCAAGCAGGGCGCTGGGCAAATAATGGTTCCAGTAGGCCGGATCCAAGGCGGCCAACTTTTGCAGGATGGAGACAAGAGTTCCATTAGCCCTCTCTACCACCCCATTAGTAGAAGGGTGGTAGGGAGCAGCGAAACTCTGGGTGGTTCCAAATAGCGAAGTTAATTCCTGTACTACCTGTGAGGTGAAGTTCAAACCATTGTCCAAGAGCAAGGTCTGGGGGCACCTGTGCTGGGTGAAAATGGAGCGAACAAGGAACAAGGCGGTAGCCTTAGCCATGGCTGCAGGAACTGAGATCGCCTTGACCCACTTATTCAGATGGTCTATGGCAAGAATAATATACTTGTGACCATGTAGACCAGTGTGGAGGGGACCCACCACATTAATACTAATGACATTGTAAGGCTTAGTTGGTGCAACGACGGAGTGCTGATATCGAGGGTTGGCCCAGTCTTGGAATTGGCAGGTCATACAGGCTTCCAGAACCTCTTGGATGGTTTTGACCATTTGGTCCCAGTAGCAGCGTGACTTCAGCCACTCATAGGTCTTCTTGACCGCACCATGCCCAACAGTAGTGTGGCCTTCCAGGATGATGTCAGTGTGAGAGGAGGGTCAGATGTAGGGAAGCCACTTCTTGTTGACTCTCTTGTAGAGTAACCCATCCTTGACCTGGGTGTCTTGAGTCATCCGGTGGAGTTCAGCTTGAACCTGGGGGAATTCCAGCTCTCAACGTTCAGGCTGCCCTATTAAGTCATAGAGCTGATCCTCCTCCGGGGCCAGGACCGCTAATACCAGCATCCTGGAGAGTCCATCAGCGTTCTGGTGAATAACACAGGCGTGATGGATGATGGTGAAGTTGTAGCTTTGTAGTTGTAGGGCCCACCTGGCCAGCCGTCCATCCAGGTCTTTCATTTGTTGCAGCCATCGAAGGGAAGAATGGTCGGTAATGATAGTAAAATGGGTACCATAGAGGTAGGGCCAAAAATTCTTGATGGCTAACAGAATGGCTAGGCATTCCCTCTCGGTGATGCTGTAGTTTCGCTCAGCCTTGCTTAGGGTCTTGCTAAAATAAGATACGGGATGATCAACCTGGTTCTCATCATGCTGAGCCAGGATAGCCCCCACAGCGACGTCACTAGCATCTGTGAACAGCAAGAAAGGCTTGTCAAAACGGGGATGAACTAGAACAGGTTTAGTACATAAAGCCATACATAGAGCGTTGAAGACCTGTTCCTGCTCAGGTAGTCATTTGAATGGAACATTTTTTTGTAGAAGGTAGAACAATGGCTTGGCAAGGTCGGCAAACTGTGGGATGAACTGACGGTAATAGCCCACCATACCTAGGAAGACTTGAATATCTCATAGGCTTTGGGGGCGCGACATCTTTTCTATGGCATTGACCTTATTAGGGATAGGTTGAATGCCGCGTTTGGAGACCTTATGGCCTAGGAACTCTAGCTCAGGCTGGAAGAAGGAGCACTTTGAGAGCTTGAGCTTGATGGAGGCCTTCTGGAGACACTCGAAGACTTCCTTAAGGTGGTCAACATGTTCATTGAAAGTTCGCGAAAAATGGTGATGTCATCCAGGTAGACCAGGACACAGGAGAGAGCTTCGGGTCCCCAAGGATCCCATCCATGGCGCGCTGGAACGTGGCCGGGGCGTTTCAGAGGCATTGGCGCATCCGGGTAGGCTCAAAGAGCCCTTTGTGGGTGATTAGAGCACACTTGGCTCAGTCTTCAGGAGTGAGCTCGACCTGCCAATACCCGCTGGTGAGGTCCATGGCTGAGAAGTACTGAAAACCTGCAAGCAGTTGGAGCGAGTCATCAATATGGGGCAGAGGATAGCTGTCCTTCTTGGTGATGGAGTTGAGTCGTCAATAATTAATCACCACCCAGTGCTTGCCATCCTTCTTTCAGACCAGCAAAAGCGGGGAGGACCAAGGGCTATGCAAGGGAACCAAGAGCCCCGCGTCGAGCAGCTGTTTGAGTTCTACCATGACTTGGGCCTCTTCAACCTTGCTTTTGCAGTAAGGCCAGGACCAAAATGGGGGGGCATCCCCAGTTTCTACATGGTGGGGGACTCCGTTCATCCTTCCAAAATTGTAGGTCAAAGTGGAGAATAGATCTGAGTATCCCTCCAGGAGCTCCTGAACCTTAAGTCGCTGTTCATCAGAGAGGTACTTTCCTATGTTAGCGTCAACCAAATTAACTGAGGATGGTGACTCCAAGCCAAGGTCCCTCAATTCCCCAAAGCTTCAGATGTCAGCAACAGCCCCCATCGGTAACAGGCGAACATAAGCAGCGGGTTGGTTAGGTCCTATAACTTTTGGTTTGTCAGTCAGGTTAGCTAGCAACACTGATATTTATCTGGCATATGCTGGATCAAGGATTCCGGGGCAGGTCAGCACTTCCTTGAGAGATGGGTTATCCAGACCTTGGACCTCCAGTAAATACCCTGAGGGAATGTTGATGTGGACCTGGGTGTCAACAACAACCTGGGATTTTGGGGGCATGGTAGTCGCCCAGGGCAAGTAAACTGGCATCCCCTCGGATCCATCCACAGCAGGAGGGGGCAGCTGGACTTGAGAGCCCCAGACGTGGTACTCGAGCTGATCAATTTGTCCTTTGGTCTCCAGTAGGCAGGCTTGGGCCTTAACATCCACCCTAGAGTCATGGGCAGTTTCAAAAACCAGAGGGACTCGGTGTCTAGAAGGGAGAGAAAACCACCGTCATAGTGGATAACAGCTGAATAGTCTCAAAGAAACTGAGTTCTGAGGAGTAGATCATAGCTGGTGTTGTCCAAAGTGATGGCGGTTGTATCCAAAGTGAGCTTCCCAAACTGAATCGGTAGAGAGGAATAGGCCCCTATGGATTGGGTGCACTGAGGGCCAGCTGCACCATACTCTATGTAGTGCGGCATGTCAGGGGCGACCTTGATGTGTTTCATCAGCTTGGAAGGGATAACGTTCACGGGGGAGCCACTGTTGACTATGGCATAAACTGGACTCTTATGGACCCAGATGGTGACTCAGGTGACCAAACTTCCAAACTGAGGCGGCAACGTAAGGAACATAGGAGAATCATCAGAAGAAGAGTAAGCAGTATCAATGTCTTTATTGCCATTAGATACTGCAGCTACTTCTTCGGGGTTAACAGCTTCTGGTTTGTGTGTAGGGGTTACTTGAGGCTGGATAGGGGTGTCAGCATGGAGCGCCTCGTCCTTCATGCTGACTGCCCTTTTCCCGCCTCCTCAGCTAGACGTTTCCAACAATTTTTGGCGCTGTGCCTAAAGCCATTGCAATAGGTGCACCGCGGACAGGGGGTTATTTGGTTTTTGACTATTTGGACCCTAGGGCGGTTAGAGGGGCCAGCGGGCGCAGCCTTAGAGTTCAGGATCGTGGCAGGGATCTCGTTGAGGGCTTCCTTGATCTCCCTGATACAAGTGAACCCGTTCTTTTGCCCAATCATGTGCATCTGGACCTCAGGATAAGACCCCAGGGTGGAGATGATGGTGGTATTGGCGTTGTCCAGAGTGATACAGCTTGTCATAACCAAAGGTTGAGCCTGAGCGAAGAACCGGTTGGCAAACTCCATAGGGTTTTCTCCTTTGTTAAGTCAAATGTCCATGAACGCTTACTTCTGGTTGGCCAAGGTTTGGTTACTGCCGAACTCTTGGATCAGGGCGGTGTGGAATTGTTCCCAGGTGTTACACTCCTTCAGATGGGGAGTCATAATTTCCCAGTCAGTGCTGTCTAGGCATGAGTGGATGTGCTTCACCTTTTGTCAGTCAGTGGCCTCCTCCATAGAACTCTCATAGGCATACAAGAAGAAGGCGATGCTCTCCCATCCGGGGGTGAACTTCTCCTTGAAGCTAGGTTTAAAGTTAGTGACAATAGGAGTAGAGAGGGTGTTAATGCCTGGAATAGGCGTCGGCTCCAAGATCTCCATTTCTGCATATTCTTGAGGAGCCCATTGATCTAGCCGCCTCCGCAAGCCTTCTAAGTCTTCTTGGGTGTATTCCCAATTTTGACTGAGGGTGGAAGTGGACGCCTTGCTGGCAACCTGCTCCTTTAAGGACTGAATTTCGGCATTCTGCAGTTAAAGCTGGTTTTTGATGGTGGCTAACTGGGTTTTAAACCCATGACACATTGTCTTGAGCTGGGAAATGCGAGCACTGGTGAGCCTCATGAAAGCACTGAGGTTATCCATCTCATCCGATAGTGCTTTGATGGAGACCCTGGGTTGAGGGGAGCACCGTTCATTCAGAGCTTGCATCCCAAGGCCACCTTTTGGATCTGGTCCTGCAGGGCAGCCAGAGCGGTTATTATATCCTTTCACCAGGGGTCTTTGAGTTCGCCCAAGGTCAGGGGGCCAGAAGGCCCTTGAGGCCCATGCAGTCCCTCAGGTCCTGCTGGCCCCTGACGCCCTTCAGGACCTTCTGGCCCCCTAGGCCCTTCTGGCCTGGCAGCCGCAGGGGAGTAGTCGCGAGAGGCCAGCTCTCAGTAGCGCTGCTGTAGGGATTGTAGTAATTTCTCAGCTTGTTGTAAGTGCTGGGCCCATGTCACTTCAAACTGCTGAGCATTTTGGGAAAATTGCTTCTCGAGGTAGCCAGAGATGCCACTATCTAATACCACCAATTGATCTCGGATAACATTGATTAATCATCAGTTATTGAGTATAGCTTCGCGATTGTCATGCACGAAGGAGGAGGCAGCGTTGTAGAAGTCAATAATATATGAATGTAAATTTTGGGTGAGCCCTAGGTGCTGAGAGACCTCCTGATGGTGTAATCCTACTAACTGGAGGAGGTGATGAATTGCGGGATGGACAAAATTATGAAGGTAGCAATCAGGCCCCAAGGTAAGCTCTCCAGCAGGCAATATGGCCGTTGAGTATGGGCCCTGCATTGTGGATGGCACAACGGAGGTGCGGGAGTGGCTGGAGCGGACACCCTCAGTGTAGATGCTGAGGACTAGTTGTTGGATGACATTGTGGGTGTGTTCAAGCTGAAGTTGATATTGGTCCCCATCTAGGGAGGGCAGCAAGAATTGGAAGGCAGCGCAGAACTCTAGCCTTTCTGGCTGCAAGGGTGGTGTTGCATATCATGAAGAACTAACCCATCGTGTAATGCTCCTCAATTGACCAGTCGTTTGGTTGTCAGGATTGCTGTTGGTTTCCATTTGTTGTGATCGATGTTTTCACTGGGTCAGCATGGAGCCCCTGTAGTAAGCACCACTTTGTTGCAGCTACAGTTCTCTGGACTGGCGCCAGGGTTCGCGGTGGCTCAAAGCTGGAAAATTGGAAATGAGCACTGAAGAGGAAACGGGAAAATATAGGCTAGTTTACTGAATAATTTATTAAATCAAAATGCTTTAATATTTATAGGGTGTGTTGGGACTCGATGCCTTTGGGATCTTCAGAGCCTCATCCAATCAGGATCTTTACTAACCTTCCAGAAAGGCCTGCTTGAGGGCATCCCCAATGGGTATCATTGATCACATGACTGAGAAGGTGGAAATCCCGCTCCACGTGACTCAGTACTAGGTAAGGATGATCCAGAAAAAGTTTTATCTTGGCTGGGATCAACGACCAATTTGGCATGGACAGATTTGGAAGACGGGAATTTGAGACAACTGTTATCTTAAATCCTGACAATGCGTTTATGGTGGTAGTGGACCAACTAATGAAATATGAGGAGTTCTTCCCATGCACATTTAAGGGCACGGCAAAGGACATGGAAGAAATCTTTGTGAGGGAGGTCTTTGCCTGACATGGACTCCCAGACAAGATCATCTCAGACAGGGGTCCACAGTTCATATCTAGGTTTTGGGATCACCTCCTGGAAAATCTCAATATTAAACCATGCTGTTCCTCCGCTTACCATCCCAATAAGATGGCCAGACGGAAAGGGTTAATCAGACCCTTGAACAGTACCTACGGTGCTACCTCACCACATGACAAGATCATTGGATCATGTGGCTGAGAATTGCACAGCTCACATACAACAACCTGGCACACTTGTCTACTGTATGTCCTCATTTTTTTCAAACCACAGGTATCACCCACAGATGATGGAGGGACATGCTGGGGTTACGAACCCTGCAGCGGATGATTTAGTGACTGGAATTAGGAAAAAATCTGAAGATATTGAGAGCCAACCTGGAGAAGGCGGTGGAGGCTCAGAAGAGGAAGGAGGATTCACATCACTCTGAGGCTCCGCACCTCAAAGGGGGATTACATTGTAATAAATTCCAAGCACTACACACACAGGACAGTGTATGAAGTTCAGACCTGTCAACCTAGGACCTTACAAGGTTCTCAGACAGGTGAATGAGGTGGCATATGTGTTAGAATTTCCAAAAGGATCGTGCACACACCCAGTTTGCATGTTTCACAGCTCAAGAAATCTGAAGGTCCCATACCAGCGAAACTGGAGCCAGTCCAGTCAAACAACCCCAGATAGGTGGAGTATGAGGTGGAGGAAATTCTGGATACCAAGATCACTTGCAAAAAGCGATGGTACTTAGTAAAATGAGTCAGCTACCCAATAAAAGAATTTACCTGGCAAACAGCCGCCAAATGTGCCAACTGTCCCCAGAAGGTGGAGGAATACTGGGAGCGCAGGGGGCTCTCATCTGAGGGGGGTGATGTTATGGTCAAGGCGCTGCCTGACCACCACATATCCCCAACCCCCCTAAGGTGGGGATTGGGGCTTATAATAATATCAATAATGATAATAAAGTCATAGGGTTCAAGGGCAACGACCCTCAGAAATGGCATTCTGATGAATCAGATGCCAAAAAATAGAATAAAATTTGGAGCAGAGGTGGCAAGGGATGATGTAAATGGCGAGCAGGCCAATTAAAGGCTTCCAACACGAAATTCACTGAAATGAGAAATAATGATGACAACGGCAAAAGGCAGCCCAGTGAATCATGGGCTGCCAAGACAAATTATGCCAAAAGCAGTAACATCAAGAAATATGGCAATGGGAAGCTCAGCGAATCAGGAGCTGCCAAGCCAAATCTGCCACTAATCAATAATATTGTTAGCAATGGCGAAGGGCAGCCCAGCGAATCAGGGCTGTCAAGCTGAATTACGCCAAATTTGGAAGTAATGAGAGTTGAGGGGAGCAACAGCTGAGCAAATCAGAAGTCAACAAAAAACTTTTAAAAATTTTTAATCTAAAAGTTGACAAGGAAATTCTGAGCTCTGATTCATCCTTAATGAATGAAATTAAATGTGGAAAAGTTTACAAAACGCCTGAGGTACCCAATGAATGGTCTAGAATGGGCCTAGATGGAAAATATTAGGGGCCAAGGTTCTCAAAATAGGCCCATGGATAGCCCAACGCCTGTGGACTCCACGGGAAGAAATTCCCCATATCCTTCATTACCTAACATAAATACAACAATATGAAAGTGTTTAGGACAACTTCATCTTCTAATATATATAATAAAAAACTCAAAAATAAGAAATAAAATTTTAAATATTAAAAATCATTTATTCAGATTTTGGAGGAAAACCCTGGATTTTGAGTGAAAAATGGACCATTACTCAGACTTTGACAGAGAAGTCGCCTATCTGTACGCTCTCTCTGGTGGACAGACTGTTCTCCTATGTGTAAGCATCATCCTTACCATATTCCAAGGATATTTCAATCACTCTTCAAGCCAATGAAATAAGAACCTGACCACAGCAGCACTCTCATGTTTGTGGGCCCTCACCTGGGCCCTTTTGCCCAACTGTTTTGTGGCAATGTGGAAGCACCCCGTTCGTCACAATGCCTATTTTAACTTATAGCTATGGAGGAAACGCCTACAGAATTTCAACTACTTTGTATGTGCCACCAGAATTTACTTACTGATTTTTTTCTGTAATGGTAGTAGCCAAAATATCCTAAACACTAAAAGCGGAAGTTGATCTAGCAACTCAAGTAAAACAAATATTATTTTTAACTTTAGAAAGCTGGGATTCCCAAAGAGTATCTGGAAAGTATAATAGACATGTAAGTTTTAAGACAAATTATAGACACTTCATAACTTGGGATAATATAAAGAAAACATTAATGAAGACTATGATAGGGAGTAGGAGCTTAAATAAGGAAACTTTCAACTTAAGGATACCAGGATTGATCTTAATAAACCCAGACCCAATTTCAAGCATAGCGAGGAATGAGCAAGCCAAATCTTTAGAGGTAATAAAGATCACTATTCAATTTATTTAAATTATACTTTTCTGTTACTTTAGAGGAGAAAGCCATAGAGGAAAGCCATACTGATATAGTTAACGTTGATGTGGAGGAAAACTATCTTGACATGGACTTGGTTAGTGAATGGTCTTGAGATTGAAGAGGGTGGGCGGTCACCTTAAACAATTTAACCAGGAAGATCCCTTCTAAAGGGTAACCTATCAAGTGATAGTGAAACAAGGTCTATTTGTGTTATTTGAAGACTTCCATACCATTTCCAGACTTCCATATCCTATTGTTCTGGGAATCCAGTGGTGGAATCACTGACCCCAATTTTCGATTAGGAACAATCATCGTTAAATTATGTCAAAGGGGAAGATCACAGCCAACTAGGGTTTTGTCACCAGTGGTCAAAGACTTGATGAGCTAAATGCATAAATTAGTTTGAATTTAACTCGGTTACCTGGGTTTATTGTGGCTCTGAACCAGTTTTGGGGATAGGGGAGTCGCTTCTTTCTTTTCAAAAGGTCTATTTTCATTTTATCCAGTTTGAAAAGAGACTGAACTCCCTCAAAGATGCCCATTGTATCCTTAAATCCTGAATCAAAAGAAGCCCTGGATGAATATGTTATAATATGTTAGAGGAGGGGATGATTGTGCTTTCTAAATCATCATGTTTATCACCATTTTTACTTGTCCCAAAGTCCAATGAAGATTTACGCTCTTGGACTGACTTCTGCCAGCTGCATACAGTAACTGAGACTGATCCATATCCGATGACGCTTATTGAAATTTACTTACCATTAGTAATGGGATGCTAAGTTTATAAAAGGCTTGACCTTATTAATACATTAAACAGATATTGGCCCATCCTGAACACCAGAAATACATGGCCTTTACATGCCAATTTAAAACTGAGTATAAAGGCATTCCTTTTGGGTTACAAAGTGCACCTACAATTTTACAAAAAATGACTGACCATGTTCTAAGAGGCTTTAGGAGCTGCATCACCTATCTTGGAAATTGGAAAATAGTCAACTGGACGATTTTGATATCTCTCAAGGCAGCATGAAAATAATCAACCACCTGAGGAATCAATAATAATAGGTCTTGAAGCTGTAGTTCCAGGATAAAGGAAATTCTTCAATAAACAGTATTTGAAGAACCACTTAACAAGGTTAGAAAAAAAGATTTCAAGACAGAATAAGTGGATCTTTCCGCTCAGCATAACTTTCTAAGCAAATTATACAGTTTATAAACGTAAACTTAATCGCCTACCAAAGCTTTGCTCCAATGTCATCAGATTCCCCACTGGCTGTCCCAGTGTGGGGCAGCAGCGAAACTCCCCCTGCCATTTTCCATCCAGCAGGAAAATGCGCTCAAACTGGCTCGCCCAGTCACACCAAATCCTTGGGACAAAACGCTCCTGCCAAGGATCTTGATGCCCACCTCGCCTAAACCCAGGCTGGTCCCCGTTGCCCCCTGGTGCTCCCCCAGAGCAACATGAAATTCAGCCTTAGGGTCAAATATGGTAAACTTTTCCCATACAATGACCAAGCCATTATTGAATGACTCAGGTGGTGATGCGTCCTGCCTATTTTATTGACTTCCACCCCTATAAGAGGTATTTTGATCTTGGCTTCACCTGTGAAGCTAATGCCACCACTGTGGCAATGGTACCCCTGGTATTCCAGGATACTCCTCTCCCAACAACATGAACCTGGATACCAGAGGACACCACTTTGGTGGTTCAGTTTGCTAGTTTGCCTACCCACCTTCCCCTTGAGGTGCTCCACCAGGAGCTGATGGAAGGTTTGGCAGCATATGGCTCCAACCTCATCCTGCAATTTGCGGTCCCAAATGGGGCCATACGCCTCGCTGGGCCTCAGGAATATGCCATGATCAGCCCTGAATTTAATAATATTGCCCCATCAATTCCCCCTCACGCCGCTATCCCCTCTGCCCCCAACCACCCATTCTGGGCCCATGTCGAGGGTGGACGGAAGATTTGTCCATCCTATTTTGAGTTAGACCACTCAAAACGCAAGTGTACTTATCTAGCAGCTTCCAATGGCGCTGATAGTTCATTTGACAGCCACCAATATGCCACCCAACCCACGCCAATTCCAGCATGGGGTACGATCCTACCTCCCCCTCCCCCAAAGCCTATTTTCTTCAGCTGCACCTGAAGCCACCAATCAGCCTCCACCTTGCCCCAGTGCCACACATGATTCTTCCAATCTGGTGCAGTATTGAACCCCAGTTTGATCCCATGAAACCTCCAATGAATCAACCAAACCTCAACCATATGCTGATTCCCCAATTTAATTCAACCAGAACCCATGGGAGTTTTGGATAAAATTGATGAATCAGGTAACATCAATGAAGAACCATCGCTGCAAGTTGAACAGTTCTGTAATGCAAAATAGGATGCAGAATTCCCCCCTCATTTATATGCTCCAAAGCTAGATGCTTAACCATTCCACAGTGACTACCAGCTTGCAGTAGAAGCAAAGGCCACACCAGATTGCCATCCCTCTGCAAAGCCGCCACCAAATCAGTGGCAGCGCTCGCAGGAAAAATTTTGCCTCCTGTTATCCCCAAAAATCTTACTCCAAAAAGTAAGGTTAATGTGAAGAAACTACACAAAAATGTCACCAACGCTATCCAGGAATGTAGTAAATGTGGTATGGAATTCAAAAGCTAAGATTACCTGAACCAATATTGCCATGTTCGTTAAACTACCAGATGCCTGCATTAAAGCTGAAAAAGCTTTAGCCAAATATATTACTGCCATTTTTATGGTTGGTAATTACTCAGAAGTTCTAATCATCAGAGATATTGAACCACATACCGTTAATGCCCTAACGCTCTTGCTATCTGCCTTGGCACAAACCCTACTCTGGAAAGAGATAGCTGATACCAAAAATAAGCCCCACGCTTCTCCTCCCTTCTTCCATGGAGTGATAAGCGGTCCCCGCTGCCCACCTGGTTGGTTGTTTTTGTTTGGTGCACTTCATTCAATCGCTCATTTGAGAGTTTTTGTTTGAAAAAATTAGTTACGTTACTTTTTAGTTTTAGTTTTTAGTTTGGTAATGCCCATCCCCTGGTCAGTTTACCATGGTTAGGTAAAAAGACAGAATAAGTGTTGTATATCTTATTTATCACTTCAAATATTTATAGGAAATCAAGGATTGTCTTCAATGAGGTGGACTTCTATGCTCTATTCTTACAGAATCTTTCATCATCATATGTCAGTCTGCTAATTGAATGATTTCTGAGAGGATATTAGCAATTGCTCATTTAAATCAGAAGCTTTCACATTGGTGGTGATGAAGATTTCAACAATCAATGATTTGGTTTAGAAATGACTCCTTCATCAAACAATTTATGACTCTAAAAATCTTCTCAGGAGATAGAGTTATTCTTATTTCCATCAGTATTCCCATGTCTGACAATGTCCCCCTTAAGATCATGTCAAAGATGGACATATGGCCTAAGATGGCTTCCACCTCTACCACTTCCACCGCTCCCCCCTCCAGTGTCAACTCGACTGCTGAAGCACCCAAATTTTTCAAGTGGTGCTCTATTCTCCCGCCCCCAACCTTGGAAAATTCTGGCGTGGCTTCCAAAGCCACAGCCAATCAAAATTCTAAAATTATATAAAAATTTTGTTAATTTATGCCAACCTGAGCTGATGGCTGAAACAGTTTCAGCTGAGCTGCTATGGTCAACAGTTTGTGGCCAAACAGGTGTAGCCAATTTGCCAACTCCAGTGGCCAGGCCAGTATTAGCTGAGTAACATCCTTTCGATTCCTTGATTGAACTGATGAAAATGACCAGTCATATAGCGTTAAACCGGATTTTGCATTGGAGGAGTTTTTTGTTGATCCTCCCAAATTTCATCCCCGCCATTTTCATCCTAAAAACAGCTTTCCTATTTATAAAAATATAAATAAAAAGCAGTTGAAGTGGCTGCAGCTCCTGCCAACACCCTACTCCGCCAGCAACTCCATGGGGCAATGGAACCCCTGGTTGAGGGTATTCCAATCTCCAATTTCCCTCATGATTTTGAGGAATAGCAAGATATGATATTGAGGAGCTGGCTTTTGGTGTGAGCCGCGCCTGCATTGATGCAGCAAAAAACTCTCTTTCTTACCCTAATTACCCTGAAACCCGCTGGCGCATCAAGTCATTTACTTATGTGCCTGATCTCATCACATTTGCTGAGCATCAACTTGCTCAATACATTGAGGCGATGGACACCGCTGGCCTCATAAATGAAGAAAACCCATTATTATATCTCCTTAAGCCCCATGTCGCTGATGCTCCCACCCCAATGCTGTCCTCCATGGTCCGCCAGCTAAAGTGGGCGCCAACAAAAGGTTCCCAAAAGCTTCCTTCCCTTCTAGTATAATTTCCTAGACTGTTAGCTGAGGTGCCATATTAGGAATTTTTTTTATTAATTATCACTTTATTTGGCCCATTTGAAAATAAAGATGCGTGGTGGCTCCCCCTTTTTGGGTTGGGCACCACTAGTGCTAAAAATAGGGACATATGGCCTAAGAAATCAAGCATGGATATTAATTGACTACGGATCCATGGGGAAAACGGCAATGAAATATCCAGAGTTGTATTTGTGAATAGTTTGTTATGGTTTAGACCAAGTAATGTCAAGTTTATTAGGTGAACCTCCTGTTCAATGATGGTATAACATTACAAGATTTCTAATTGAAATACGTGTAATGAAGGCCTTCTAGTAGTAGATTGTTTATTTTCTCTAGAAATCGTGGAAATTATTCCTTCCATATCAAGAGCATGTAAACAAATTATTTTTATCCACTAGAGCTCTCATGGTTAAGTTAGCGGTATTTGGCATATAGTTGTCTAGTAAACATTGTACACTGGGCAAGCTGGGTTCTCTCCCATATAGAGCCCATAATGTGACATCTTAATAATGTGGTGATCGATTATTATGTAAGCCATCAATGCGCTAAGAAGGTAATGGTTCCAACGATGAGGATCTGATTTTGCCATCTTTTGTAGGGTAGAAACAAAATCTCTATTTAAACGCTCAATGCTCCGTTAAATGAAGGATTATAAGGAGCAACAAATGATGACTAGTATTAAACTGCAAAGTCAGACCCATATTACCATCAACGTAAAATCGCGGCCATTATCTGAAATTAAAACGTGAGGGCACCCATGCTGGGTGAAAACTTATGGAATAAAAACATTGCGGTGGCTTTTGCAGTAGTTTCCAGCAACAAAATGGCTTAGACTCATTTATTTAGATGGTCTATGGACAACAGCATATACTTATGGCCATTTAGCCCCATTGGCAAAGGCCTCACTACATCTATACTAACACGTGGAAAGGGTTTGAAGGGGCCACAATTTGATGTAAATATTGAGGTCCAGGCTGATCCTGGTTCCATAAAATAAGGCACGCCTAAAGGACTTTATGGATGGTTTCTAACTTCATATCCCAATAATATCGAGTCTTCATCCATTTATAAGTTTTCTTAATGGCATCATGGCCAATTTCAATATGTCCTTCCATGATTACTTCCATTCTTGAAAAAGGGACGGATATAGGGAACCCATTTACCATTAATAAGTTTATAGAGAATCCTTCTTAAATCTGAGTGTTTACAGTTCTCTTATGTAGTTCATTTTGTATTTCTTTGGTCTCAAGAACCATCTTTCCGGTTGGTCAATGAGATCATAAATTCTACCCTCTTCAGGAGTAAGCACAGTCAAGATGAGCATCCTGGATAGACCATCTGCGTTTTTGATAAAGAGTTCTGGGATGGTGTTAAATCAATAAAAAATTAATAATTTTGTAACTAAAGAGCCCAGCGTGCCATCTGTCCATCAGGATCCTTCATTTTCTTTAGCCATCGTAATGAGGCGTGATTGGTGACCACACTGAAATGATTTACATACAGATAGGAATGGAACCTTTTAATAACTAGCAGGACAGGCAAGCACTCCCATTTGGTACATTATAATTCCTCTCTGCCTTACTTAGAGCCTTACTATAGTAGTCAAAAGAATAATCACCTTATTATCAACATGTTGAGCAAAATTGCTCCAACCATGACATCACTGGAGTCAGTAAACAATATAAAAGGCTTATTGAACCAAGAATGGATTAAAATTGGATGAGTACTCAAGACAGTCCTAAGCGAATTAAAGGCCTGTTTTGTTCAGGTTTCCACTAAAAAGTATTTCTTTTTGTATTAAGTAAGTTTAGAGTTCTGATAGCTCAGCAAATATAGGGATAAACTGTTAGTATCTAACAAACCCTAAAAATAAATTTATATGTCTTAAGCTAGCAAGACAGGACATCTTCTTATCTTCGTCAATCTTGTTGGGAAGAGGTTAAATTCCTTTCTTTGATACCTGATCCCCAAGAAGCTCCATGTCATTTTAAAAAAAGAAAACTTTGATGATTTCAGCTTTAGCAAAGCTTTATAAAGTCAATGTATAGTTACCATAGGTGAGCCATATGAGATAAAAATGTCTTTAAGAAAAAATTTATAATGAAAAGGTAGAATAAAACGTAAAGTTTAAGATTACCTAATACCATCCACTGTTCGTTGGAAGTTATATATGCGTTACTCAACTCCTGAAGCATTCTTATGGGCTCAAAAAATCCTTTGTTGGCGATTGGGGCACATTTAGGTCAGTCTTCAGGTGCCAGTTCTATTTGCCAATAACCACTTGCTAGATCCATGGCCAAAAAGTATTATTGCTAGCAAGTAACCAATGAGAATCGTCAATCTGAGGAAGGGGATAACTATCCTTCTTAGTAAAAGCATTAAAGCGTCGGTAATTCATCATCACTCTATGACTATCATCTTTTTTGGACTGACAGAAGGGAGAATCCCAGGGACTATGAGATGGAGCCAATAACCTGGAGCAATAGGTGTTTAAGTTCAACTGTCACCTGAGCTTTTTCAACTTTGCTATTTTGATATAGTCAGATTGAAATGAGAGCGCATCTCCAGTCTTTACTTGATGTGATACACCATTCATTTTACCAAAATTGTAGGATTTTCTAAAAATCAGAATATTCCTCCAATGATTTATCTGCTTCTTTACGCTGATAAGTAGTTAGTCCAGGGATAATGGAAGGGCTGGTGTGCCTAATGGTAGGAGGTTGCTCAAAACAAATATTTCTTAAGTCCCCAAGGATTTGAACATCTACTTTGTCAACAGCCAATGAATGAATGAAAGCAATTGAACTTGTTTGGTAAGACATTTATTGGTATATCCATTAAGTTTGCTAATAAACCAGAAAATAGAACCAGCATATGCAGGATTTAAAATCCCTGGATAAGTCAACACTTTTCCTAAAAAGGGTTTTGATGTCCCTGAATTTTCTAATAGCTGGCCAAAAGGTAATATTAACATGAATTTAAGTGTCCACAATAATTTGGGATTTGGCGGAATTACATTGCATTGGGAAAGTAGAGAGGCATACCTTCATACCTATCTACTGATTTGGGAGACAGTCAGACTCTAGACCAACGTACATGATACTCTAATCATTAATTTTATTTTCTTTTCAAGTAGACACTACTGAACTCATATTTTATTTTTATCATGATGAGTTTATAAAAATTATTAGAACTAATGTCTGAGGAGAGAAAGAAATCCTTCAGCATAATTGATGGTAGCTAAGAAATATTTTAAAGATGTGTATCAATCAAGAGATTGTAAAATGAATTACCTAAAGAAATATTGGAGTTTGTTATCAATAATTCCTAATTGTATAGGTAATGATGAGTACGCTCCATTAGCTTGAGTGAAGAGAGGACCAACAGTCTCATACTCCATATAGTGAGGTACTTATACAGCCTTCTAAAATCCATCATAGATTTGGAAGATATGACATTAACAGGTGAGCCACTATCCACAATCGCTAGGACTGGAATCATCTGAATCTCTACTGCTACTTAAGTCATTAAGCAACCAAATTGTGGGGCAAAGTGAACAACATAGGTGTCTCATCAACCAATGAAATAGATATAGTAGAATCTTTGCTATCACCTTGAGACCAGATCACCTCCTCTTATCCTGATGAATAACTGGTTAATTATAATTAGGTAAAATAGTCTTAGGTTGAGAAATAGTGGTAACGTCAACATGAAGAGCCTCACTCTTCATGTTGAACTCTCTTTTGCCACCAAATTGAAATGTCACTTCCAACAATTTCGTTCCTGATGATGGTTTCCATTAAGTTAGGTACACCAAATTCCTTTTTTAACTCTACTGCATGTACTATGGGTCAGTTGGTGGTGGTAGAACTTTTGTAAACCCAATCTGACAGTGAGATTTTAATAAGAATTTCTTTAATATCCTTGTTACAATTGAAAAGTACGTTTCAGGCCAATCATATGGAGTTAAACTTCGGTACATGGTTCTAAGGATGAACTTACTACTGCAATGGCATCATCCAAATTAATTCTCTTAGTAGTCATTAAAGATTAAGCGTTTGCATAGAAACAAATAGCAAAATCAGAGGGACTTTCTCCCTTGTTCAACTGGATTGCCATGAAATCTTGTTTCTGATTCAAAAAGGGTTTGATCACTTCCAAATTCTTAAATTAAAACTGTTTAAACTTGATTCCAAGTATGTCATTCCTGGAGATGTGGGGTCATTATCTCTCTGGCAGCACACTTAAAAAGGAATGTAATGATTAACTTTCTGATGTTTGGTTGCTTCTTCCACAACACTCTGATAGTCTTGCAAAAATGAAGCAATACTTTTTGTCCCAGGATGAATTTCTTTTTAAAACTGGGTTTGAAAGAAGAAGTCACCAGAAGCTGATAAAGTATTAATGTCGGCGACCATGCTAGGAGCAGAGAATTAATTGTCAGTTTCAGTTGGTGAAGCCAATATGATGATTTGTTTTCAGATAGTTTTTAATTATCCTTTAGTTTCTCTCCACATTCGATTTAATGAGGATGTAGGAGCCTTTTGATTGAGTTGTTCTTTCAAAGTCTGAATCTCAATTTAAATGGGCTTGTAATTGAGCTTCACAATGTCTTAATCCGTCAAAAAGCATTTGTAGTTGTCATTAAATTGGCGTAGATCTCCATCAACAACTTTGGTAAATGCATCAAAGTTACCCATTTCAGCAGAGAATGCATTTATGTAAGTCAAGGGCCAAATGGGTTCCCATTGAGGTGGACCTTATATCCAGTAGCCACCTTTTTTAATTGAAACTTTAAGGTAGCTAAAACTTTATATATATCTTCTAGCTACAAACCATACTCTCCAAATATAGGGATAACTGGTACTAGGGTCCTGGAGATCCTGGGGGCCCTTGTGTTCCATCTGATTTAGAAAGAACTTAAGGCCCCGGCCCCGGGAGGCCCTTCCATGACGTCTTGTTGGGTTAATTCATGACAATGGTGCTAAAAATTTTCTAATCGTCTTCAATTTGATTAATTTTTTTTGAGCCCAATCAACACCATATTTTTGGAATTGTTGATTAAGCTGATAAAGATACCCAGAGATCCCATTATCAATTCAGTCAAGTTGCATTTGAGCTTCATTTGTCAAACGTCAATTTTCCAGAATAGTGTCTCTGTTGTCACGAACATAGGCTGAAGAAGTAATAAAAAAGTTTACCACTGCTGAGTGTAATTTGTGAGACATTCCTAGTTGCCTGTAAAACTTGGAATGATGTACTCCAAGGTTCTGAAGAAGATGATGCAGCGCGTGATGTAAAAAAATGTTGAAGATAACATTCAGTACCAGTTACCAGCTCACTATCCAGTAAATGGTCTGATCATAAGAAATGATCATTATAGAGGGCACCGTAGAAGCAATGGAGTGGAGAGAATGATCTCCATTAACTTAATCCCATTAAATAACTGCTTAATTGTATTTCCTTTATTTTCAAATTAATAATGATACTGATGCTGATCAACATTAGGGATATTATTTCTAAAGTATCCTGGAGATTCAAGGCTTTAGGCTGCAAAGGAGTTACTTCATATCTAGATGTAGTAACCTACTTAGTCACACTTCTGGCACAACAATGTGTATCATTTTGACTATCATTATTATCCATTTCATGACAGACGTTTTAACCTGTAACATCTCAGAGAACTCTGTAGTGAGCACCACTTTTTTCTTAGAACATGGGAAAATAGTCAACCAGCTGAGTTTGATATCTCACAAGGCAGCGGAAAATAGTTAACTGGCTGAGGAAAGATTTAATTGGGCTCAAAGATCTTGTTTCAGAAGATAGGATATTCTTAAATCATTTATTGAAGAACCACTTTACAAGATTAAAAAGAAAAATTTTTTAGGACAAAATAAGTGTTGTTTGTTATAAAAAAACTTCAAATATTATAGGAAATCTGGTTTGTTTTTGATAAGGTGGACTTCTAGGCTATTTTTTGTAAATAACATATCATCAACTTCTGTCAGTTTGCAAATTGAGATGAATTCCAAAATGATATTGGCAGTTGTTCATTTAAATCAGAAGCTTTCACGTCATTGGTAGATAAAGATTATGACAATCAATGTTTTGGTGTAGAAATGATTCCTTCATCAATTAATTTATCACTTAGAAAATCTTCTTGGGAGGCAGAGTCAATCTTATCTCCATTAGTATTCCTATTTCTGACAACCTTCATGGATGATACTTTAGAATTTTCTATAAACCATGTGAATCATTTAATGTATGTATGGCAATTCTTGGAAAGCTGTCATGGAGCATGCTGATAATAAGATAGGCATGGAATTCAGTGTGAGTTACCTCCCAGAACACCAGACAGAATACCTTTGGTACAGCCATTCATATAGGGGGATGGAAAAGTAATAGGGCAGATGAAATCACTAGCCAGAGATTCTTTAAAATAGCAATCATAGTTGCTAAATGTCCGGCAGACTTTTTAAATTAACAGATATAATTTGATTTTTTAATTTCTTTTCTATTAGAACTAAAGGTGGAAAATTAGAAAAGTGGAGTGACAGCGGATCCTGTAGGGTCCACTGCAAAATAGACTCACCAAAGAATAGGAAAGGAAATAATTGCATTTGCCATCAGAAATTATTACGCAATTTGACTATAGCAGATTGGCAAAAAAACTTTATGATGATAAATTTATTCTCAGCCTGGCCAGCTGACTTAGGCTTAATTTTGCCACCAGATTTTGCCTCCTGGCATAGTTCAGCTTAGAAGATCAGCAAAAATTCATCTAGTGGTTTACTGGGTGCGCCCATGGCTAAGCCACATAAGGCTGGTCCCAATGTGTTGTGAAAGGGTTTATTGTACATGTACCTATCAGGGACAGGCTTGTTATTGCTGGCAACACATAAGAATGGAAGTTGTGAATTTCCAAGCCTGAAAATGACTTTATTGATATAATGATGACAGATATCAATTTGATTTTATTAGCGGAACTCACACTGGAAGAGCTAACCTCTTGTGGGGGAGAATTTCTGCCAACCTTCTGCTGGCGATGACCCCAGGCTACTGACACTTCCCAACACACACCCCAAATTTCCTGGACCAACTCATGGGTGGCTGGGATGTAGGGGAGCAACGTGATTCTCAATTATTACACCATCCCTTACCTCTCATCTACCACATGGGCTAAGTCACCTGTGGTGACAAGAGGGACGGCTGCTTTCTTCCTACCCTTCTTGATAAAATGGGAACTCCTTTAAATTAAACCACAGGGGTTGCTCCCCAAGTCTTACACTACCCTTCCCTTTTTAGTTTGGGGGAGTTCCCCCACCAAGAACATGAGCAAGTGAAACATTTTTGCTTTTTTTGAGTTGGATGCCAAGATGGATACAAACTACAAGGAAGGACAAGGAGCATCCAGGTGTGCGACGTGGAAGGCCTTTGTCAACTTAATGCAATTGGCACAATCATGGACACTAACCCCATCTGTTCTCATAGGAAGAAAATCCCTTTTTTAAGTCACCAATTATTGAAACAAGTGTCATGATTGATGGTATACTAGAAACGGCCTCCACATCTAACTCCACTAAGTCTTCAATCATGAAATACTCAGGAACAGTGGGAGGCGTGACTTTAATTGGTTACAACTGGGAAGCGTGGAGGTTGGGATGCTGTTTCCAATGAGCTGGGAAAGCCAACCAAAAGGCTCAGCTGCCCAAATCCTCCTCAAACACGTGAGGGCCTGAGTGATTTCTTGCAAACTTCCATGAGGTAACCTTCATATTGATGTGTAAAAATTTAATCTACCAATGATCCTACCTTTATCTTATCGGTGAGAAGGCATTTAGAATCTGTGAACAAATTGTAATCATTAAAGTCTTTGGTTAGGTGCTCCCAAAACAGGGATTGAGTGCTCCAGATTTGCTGCACATGGTCCGCTGCAGCAGGGGCTTCTGGGTGAAGGCACGGGATAGGGGTAGATGAGGGGTTATATCTCAGAATAACCTCATAAGGTGAAAGCTGGTAGATGTATGAGAAGCATTGTTGTATGAAATTTGAGCCAATGAAAGATCATACGCCCAGGTATCCTGTGCGATGGTGACATAACACCAGAGATACTGTTTAAGGATCTGTTTGACCCGCTACATTTTCCCATTAGATTGGAGATAGTATGCGGTAGAATATCATAGCTTAATCTTCAGGATAACCAGGAGGGCCATCCAAAAACGCGCTATAAAATGAGGCCCCCAGTCGCTCACAATTTCCTGAGGCAAACCAAACATTAATAATATATGCTGCATAAAGAGCTGGGCCATTTCTTTGAAGGTAATACCAGATGAACAGGGGATATAGAGTGAAAAGTTGATAAAGCGGTCTACAACCACCATAATATATTAATACAGAGGAGATGGGAAGCTCAACAAAGGAGTTGACACATACTAATTTTTACAGACCCTCAGCCTGCTGCAGGGGATGGAGAAGGCCATTCTGACCTGATCTATCAGATTTTGCCCATGCGCACATTATGAAACTAGAAGTCCACACTGGGATAACTTTGGAGATCACATGCCAGTTATACGTTTTTTTCATCAAGTTGAGGATTTTTTATTTCCTGTGTGACCCACTGACAGAGGGTTGCGATGAGCCCAAATCGCCTCATTGCAAAGTTGGGGCAGAACCCAAGCTTAAAATTTGAACAAATTTGTTTGCTTTAGCTATGAATAATAAGTTTGATGATCCAGAAACATCAGCTAGTCAACCTGCTCCAACCCTCTATGAAGGATATTTGACATGATAGTACCTGAGAAACTAATGGCACATATGGACCTCACTCTGCCACTGAAATTTCAGGTGGAGCAATAACTAGAATCTGGGCCAGAGAAATTATTGTGCTTAGCTCCTGTCCTTCCTCCTCCGTTTGACTCAAAGAAGGTTTTTAACTTAACAAAATTGGGGAAGACTTTAAAGGAACCCTTGACAAGTTCATATAATTAAAATTGAACTGCATAGGTCGTGGTACTTAAAAGCCTGGCGATGCGCCAGTTTCTGAAGTTTTAAGAGATACATAAGGGCTGATGATCCATCCACACAGTCACGTCATGCCGCGCACCCTAAAAGGAGGTAAAGCCAATGCATAGCGACCATGCCACGATGGCCAACCCCTTATTGTGAAAACGACCAGGGCTTTTCAGGCAAAGTAAACTCAAGAAAAAAAATAAGCGACTAGATGTTGCAATTCATCATGCGATTGAAGCAGCACTGTCACCATGGTGGACAACAATGAATTTCACGGTATGATGAAAGGCTTGTGGGGTCAGTGTGTTTAATAGTGAGTGGTGCCACAAACACTTTGATGGCATCAAGAGCCCGTTGGCATTCCTTTGTCCATCAGAATGGAACATTCTTCATTAAGGGAGGCAGCGGTGCGGCCAGCTTTGAGAGAGAAGAAGAGAATTTTTCACAAATATAATTGAACCAAGAAGCTCCACAACAGCTTCTGGGTGGTGGGGCGAGCCACATGAAGATGGCTTTGAGCTTGCTGGGGGTAATTGTATAGCCATTCTTCAGGCCAAGTTACCTAGGAAAGCAACTTTCTCCCTGAAAAACTTGCACTTAAAGGGTTTCACATAGAGGTCAGCCTTATGCAACGCAGCCAGAATGCCTCCAGGTCCTTCACATGCTGCTCTGGAGTGGGGGAATGCACAAGGATATCATCAATATGCTACACTGCACTAGTGAAACAAAGATTGCTGATAACGTCATCAGTCATATGATGGAATGTGGCTATAGCTTTTCAAGCCAAATGGGATCACGCAGAACTAAAAGATCCATCTTCTGGTATGAAACGCTGCAAACCATTTTTAATATTCTACCACCATTATTTGTTGAATGAATTCATGAGCTTGAGCTAAAAAAACACCTGGGACTTTGCAATCGCCTGGCTAATCATCTGCTCAAGGGGATGTTAGGATTCTCCCTATGCAAGGTGGAAGCCTTGTCCTAGGGAGATCAACAGATACCAAAACGTGGGACTTGATTTTAAGATGCTAAGTGGTCCCATAAATACCAAATTAAAATTTTGATTCCATGTCATCAAGTTAGGCTTTAAATTTGGAAAATTACTTGAATTACTCCAAATTTAAATATTTAAGTTTTAAATTTTTTAATCTTAATTTTACAACCTAATTCTGAGGCCACATGTACATGACTCCATCATCAGAGGCCCAAAAATCCCAATAGTTTCATCAGCTGTTCATTTCTGGAATTTAGAAAGTTGGACTCTAAACCTGGACTATTGGAAGAGCTCTTACTTGAGGGTTATACTATTAAACTTATGTTATGAAACTAATACTAGGAGACCAAGAAGTTCAGCTGACCTTCCAGGTGGGACGCAATGATGGACAAACCACTTGGAATCAATAGTGATTGATTAATTATTCTTTGCCATTCCCAGTGAATAATGATTAACTTTTTACTTTTAACAGTACTATAAATAGTACTGTCTTTTATTAATAAAGACTTTTCAAGCGGAATATATCATTTATCTTATTGTTATCCTAGTTCTTATTTTATTCTAATGAACTAAGTCTCATACATTACCACGTCTTATGAAGCCCCTGTCCTCTCAGCTGACTGTGATAGAGGAAGCCTCTTACAATCAGCCACTATGTTAGGCTCCCCAATGCTAGCACCTGCGAGTGCATCAGGGTGAAGCACGACAGGGGAGGGGTAGTAATTGTGAATGATAGTATTATTTGAATGTCATTATTCCATGCATGGGTGCAAAATTTCATTACACTTCCAAATGAAACTATGAGAGAAGCAATAGGAGTTGGATTCAGGATTTAATATGATGAGCAAGTAGAAATCCCACTCCTGAATCAAACCTTGATAAGTCTACTCTTGAGCCATTGCAAAATGAAAACTGGTCCCTGAAGGCACTAATGAAAGCTTCATTCAAGAAGCATCACACCCGCAAAATTCGATGGAGATGCATCAGGAATTTTACCGCTGCTTCCTGAATCTTGAGAGGTGCAGCCCGCACCTTGTCATGGTTGTCAAGATCCCTACCTGAATGGTAGATTCAGATGTGTCAACTGACAGGAATCAATTCCAATCTGACCATATAGCTTAAACTTCAGTCAGGGATAGTCCCAACAAAATTCAATGACCCTCAAAGTCGGGGATTGACCCTAAATTACTTGGTCAACTAATGCTCCTTTGGAGCTACCTAATCTCAGGGTTCAAACCCAATCCATACAGCAAGTGAAGCATATTCAACTGAGATAATTAGGCTGCCACTGAATCCTCAATTTTTAATAAATTTAGATCTAAGATTAAATTTTTTGGATTTTCCCTAAGACATCTCCCCAATTTTCCTTATTTCTGCTATTAAGCTAATAAGATTTACTTTTCCCCGCTTCATATTTTTAAGATAAAAATGTAGTTTATTGGATTTTCCTAGCCAGAAATAATATCTGGTATAAAGATTTTTCTCAGCAAAGAAAAAGAAAAAGCTAATTATCCAACACCTTTGGGCTTTGGGTCATCTGGCCTCAAATTAAATAAAGGGATCCGTGGTTACGCCCCCATGATCTTGGCAATGGTTAGATGACATAGTAGTAGGGACAGACTGTAAGAACAAGGAAGAGCGTGAAGAAGCCAAGTGGAACAAGCTGATGAACCTGAATGACCTGAAGCACACCATAGACCAACGTTGAGTAAGGGTAAAACATGCCCAAATTGGTTCTGGGGGTGCGCATGATGGACATGGGGGTGTTACATCCTCAGCCTTTTTGGTGCACCAGTTATCTGTTAAATGTAAATGGGACATAAATTTGCTAGGATAATGGGCTTCTAATCACATACAGTTTATATATTTATAAGTTGGACAAAATTTAATTGTAGTCAATCACCCAAGTGCAAGCATACACAAACTGTATTACCACAAAGGATGGTGGTTTACACTTATTGGATAGATTGGGCGCAGTGCATCGCCCAACGGGAAATGATTCTCCAATTCTTTGTTATTGTTTCATGACCACCTTCTTTTTTTAGTACTAGATGATCCCAAACCGAGGGGGGGATTCATTGATGTTTATTAAATTACGCCTGGGCTCCTAAGACCTGAGGCGAGGGAAGGGGAGGGAGGAGGCATCAAGAAAGGGAGGGGGGTTTGCGCGCCAGATCCGTACTGTAGTGACAACTGAGCGGGGGAGGTTGGCGACATAGTGCAGACCTTCAGGGTCATCTCAGAGTGTACATGAAAGTGGGTGATCATGTGTGGAAGGGTCCACACCTGCTGGTCAAAGGAAGCACAAAGGAAGGAGTTATGGATGGTCCAGATGGCTGTGGCATAGGCGAGGACACGGAGGGGTTGGTGGCAACCAGGCAACGTCTGCTCGAACATGAGGTCTTGCACAGGGTGTCCAGACCAGGGCTGAGCATGGAGGAGCACGCGGGCCTTTGGTCAAAATGCGGCAACACCTGGACAGGTGAAAAAATGAGGGAGGTGGGAGTCAATAGGCTCCGCACAGTGGGGGCAGCTTCAGTGCTGGAAGGTAGGGCCAGTCCGGTCCCCTGTCCTGTATGAACAGTGGAGCACCCTCCATAAGGTTTTGGACACATTTGCTGACAGGATGGGGTGATAGACGTCCTTCCACAATTCCTTAAGGTTGAATTTCACGGAGGGAGGGAGGAGCTCAATGAGTCTTGGGCGGATAGGAGGACGATCTTGGGGGTTGAGGCGAGTTGTGACAACTTTTCCATTGTGCACAATTGCATGGCGATGAGGGCTGAGGTCAGGGCTGTCCCTTCTGCATGGGAAGGCATGTTGGATCCACGCGCCTACTCGTTTCAGGGCAATGAGAGCCTGGTTCCAGTAGGGGGATGAGGATGGTTTCAGGCGATGGCCTGGGTGGTTTGTAACCCACTCCCCTAATGAGTTCAGAGATTCTCTAGGAAGACCCAGAGCTGCTGACACTGACTGGCGGAGGGCGGGCGCCCATTGGGGCATGGGGGTTGCGTCCCAGCAGACAATCGGCCATAGGAACTTCAGGAAGATTGTGGTGGCGTGGGATCCCGTGTCCAGAAGCCCTAGACCCCTTCATTGAAGGGTTGGGCAATGGTTGATAGCCATTGGTGGATGGTTTGAGCCCCAGATCCAACAGCGGAGGAGTACATTGAGCCGCGTATAAAAGGCATCTGTGAATGGGCAGACGTGCGCAAGGAACCAGACTTTGGAGAGGATGAACACATTGGCCATCAGAGTTTGACCCTGGGGGATGATGTGTCATTGGTTTCAGCTGGCAATCCTGGAGTTAACTGCTGCGAGGAGCAAGTCCTCATTGTCTTTTAGCGCAACTCCTTGTTGGTTGGTGAGAACGCCCAGGTGACGGAAGGTACCGCGCACAGGTTCAATACCAAATGGTGGGGGGAAGGTGGGGGAGCCGACCTGTACAACTGTTGTCTTGGAGGTGTTGACTATTGCGTTGGACGCCTTGGTGTACCTCTCAATGGTCACAGCAGCGAGGGCAACATCCCCAGGGCAGCCAAATGCAATGGCGGTGCCATCTGCAAATGCCATGGTGCGGGTGGGGGCTTTACCTGGGACCAGAATCCCTGTTACTTGTCCTGTAAGGAGGCCAAGAGGGGGTTGAGGGTGATGTTAAAAAGGATAGGGCTCAGGGGGTCCCCTTGCCGGAGACCTTGTCCAACTGGTACTGCCACTGTAAAACCCATTGGCTCCAGGACTCTGGTGTGGAGCTGGTCATAGAGCGCTGATATCCAGCGCCTAGCTGCGGGGGGAGATGGAAGCGGGCCAGGGAAGCATCAATATACTTCCAGGCCACCTGATCGTATGCTTTCTCCATATCCAGGAGAGCCACAAAGCCATTCACCTTACGATAGTTAGCAGTCAAAGTCACGTGAAGGTCATTATAGTTGTCCCATAATGACCTCCCCAGAATAAAAGCGTGCTGGGATGGGGAGAGGCGAGGTGACACCCATTCGGTGATGCGGTTGGCCAGAAGCTTTGTGAAGAGCTTGTGGTCTGCATTGATCAACGCTAATGGGAGCCAGTTTGCCAGGCTCTCACGGTCTGACTTCTTGTGAATGAGGGTCGTGATTGAGCCTCTGGAGTCTGGGAGGACCTCGCCATTCACCAAGAGTGCAGCGAAGAGGTCGCGGAGGGTTCTGGCTATCATCGCAGGTTCCAGAAGGTACACCTCAAAGGGTATTCCGTCTAGGCCTGGGGCTTTAAGCCGTGGGGATTTCAGAAGGGTTTACATTACCTCCTGGATGAAAATAAGCGCCAGTAGAGCCTCACAGCCCGTGGGCCAATGGGTAGCTCTGGAGCCCGCCACAGGAAGTCTTGGATGTACGACGGGTCCACCTGGGTGGCATGGAAGAGGCTGGAGTAGAAGCGGTGTAGTTCCTGCGTGATTTCCTCCTTATCTGAAGTGGTTGTAGTGCCAATCTTCAGTGCAGTAATATCCTGCGCTGTTGACCGGGCTTTCTGTTTCTGAAAGAAGAATTGGGTGGGTCGTTCCAATTGAGCAATGTAAAGAGATGTTGTAAAGTTTGCTGCCCGTTCTTCCTGCAGTGTGAGCTCCAAGCGGAGTGCTTCCTGCGCCGCTTCCCAGTCTTCAAACCATCTGGGAGAGGGCGAAGGCTGGCAGTTTCGCTCCAGATGTCTGATTCTGGCTTCCACCCTTTTGACTCTGGCGCGAGCTGCGGTCATCTGGGCTTTGTCACAGTTGTAAGCAACGCGGGTGATGCCCTCCTTGGTCATCGCCCATCAAGCCTTGTGGTCAAGCAGGTGGGGTGGGGGGGAGGTGAGAGTCTCCAGGATGGTCATAGACAGCTTCTCCTTATTGAAGGGGTTGTTGAGAAGAGCTGGGGCAACCCTAGGCCAGAACCTACGCGACAGCGTAAGCGTGTTGGTGAGGACAACGGTGAGTGACCTAAGATTACTCAGATGGTTGTCGCGAGAGATGGGAGAGGAGACGTGGCCAATTAGCGGGGGGCCAATCAGTGCCATATCTATGCGTGACGCTGACTGGAAAGCTCCTCCATCATACTGGATCCTAGTCATGCAACCTAGGCCAGACGCGGAGGGTGGAAGCGCATCCATAAAGCCACTCAGGGTGAAGGAAATATTGAGGCGACTTGATCCAGGGCGTTCATTTGCTGCAGGGGGTAAGAGTCACGGACGCGACTTA